>JAJTTY010000053.1:0-52912 GCA_036971295.1 Dactylellina cionopaga
CTATCCCAAAGGCAAACCCATCGGAGAATGGAACCGCGGAAGCCAGCTCTCCCAAGAACGCGCCACCGGAAAACACGCCACCGGAAAACACGCCACCGGAAAACATCCCACCGTCATCACCACATGTAAATGCACCGCCACCATCACCACCAAATAAAGAGCCTCAAGCCAAAGGGTCAACCAACGCTTGTAGCGTTGATTTTAACGGAAAGCACCAGATTCTTAACTTTGGCAATCCTGAGCCGAGAGCTGACGAGAGCTTGGAGGCTTATATAAACATGGGTCGCGGATGTACCGCGATTATCGCTCGCGGACCTCCGCAATGCCGTGTACACCGACTGGAACGGAGACTTGCTGTGGGCCAAGAGGAGGGTCCAGAGTTCAAAATTGCAGATAGACTAGCGATCTCGAGAGGCAGAAAAGCCAGCAAAAACGCCACTCATCAAGTATCAGGAGTCGCGTTCTTTGATGAGTTTGAAATCGGGCCAGAGGCCATAAATCCTGATACAAAAATCGAGAGATATCCCACAACGTATTTAAAAATCATTTGGGACCCGCCGGCGAGCGAGCTAGTCACCTGGGAAATCAGAAGTGAGGTTCGAAGAATGCCTTTGACTGCAACTCAATTATCATTCTTAAACAAAAGGATGGGGAGCGGGGTTGCATCGATCAAGAAGCTAGCTGATAGATGGGATTACTTCCTCTATCACTGTGCAAGCTTCCTAGAAGAAAACTATAATAAAACCCTAGATGGCGAGAATGCCGCCGACGAGTATATTAATGAGGACATCGAAATGGAAGATAGTTATCGCACTCGCCAAGACGAAGAGGATCTCTTTGAAGATTAAACCAGAATGTATCAGAATGTAGTTTCATGTAGCTCTTTTTAGTTCGCCATATGCTGTATCAATTATTTTTTTACTCCAGTTACCGACAAGAAGTTTGCGTCGCTTTTTGCACACCAAACCCCAGTTTTCACAGTAACAGAACTTCCCCAGAACGTTTTAAACAATTTGCGAAAAACTAAAAACCATTAAAAAAAACCCACCCTTTTCAATAACGTGTATTTTTCTTAAATTTTTATTATCAGTTTTGAGTAAGGTGTGTGCTGTTGAAAAAGCTTTGTCGAGATTTTGTTAAAATTTTGTGTGGTGCCATACAAAAAGTATCAAGTTTTGAACGAAGTCTTTTTTAAAACGATACAACTTCTTAAACTGATAGTAAAAATTTTAGAAAAATAAAATATGTTAGATGAAGTCTTACTTTAATATAATTATATATTTTTTATAATTTTTATAAGAATATTGGTGGTTTTATTTCTCGCAAAAATCAGGATTTTGCATACAAAAAGGTCGCCGTAAGCAAACTTTTGTCTAGTACTAAAGATGAAGATAGTGAATAAGCCATCTCGAAAAATTTCGCCGGTGATGTCTATATAAATAGGACCAGTCTGCTTTCGTCTACGCTAATTAAAATATAAAGTAAGTCTCTAGAAAGAAAAAGAAGAAGTCAAATGAACTCCGCGCGAGGCGGAACCAGCACAGAACCAAAAGGGTAGGCCACCAAATATTATGCTAGTATTTTTCGACTTCCATTTCATATATTTTGAGTAAAATTTAAGCTTCCTAAGTACTTATTACGGGTTTTATACTTTTATTTATTTTATAGTGATGCAGCTGAAAGTACTATGTATGTTAATTATTCAGTGCAGCGACAAAAGTGGCGATTCGGTCGAGTTCTAGAGTGTTGTTTAATCGAGACTATTTGGGGGAGGGCGGATCCGTTGAGATCTTCGCCTGACCATCTCGGAAGATTCCGCCAACCCAGGCCTGGATGTATTACTTAAAGCGAAGGAAGGTGGGGGGAGCAGCTTCGTATTTGTTGGTTTGACGCTCGTATTCTTCCTCCTCCGGGTGGCCTTTCCTTTGCAATGGAAATCGGTATAATTTTTGGTTTCTAGTGGTGGGTGGTTCCTTTGCTAGACAAAACATGAGCATATAGGATTCGTGACCGGCCCCTCGGGGGGAAGCTTACCATATCGTATGCCCATTGTAGAGAGTCGGACGTCTTAAATACGAATTTCCGATCATCCTTCTCGATGAAAATCGCAACGTTTGCGCCTGTCAGAGCGTGCAAGGCCGCAGCTTTCTTCATCAATCCGTTCCGTCGCTTCCGAAATTGTATGACTTTGCTTGTCCGGTCGTGTCTTTCTATGATCTCTGCGAGCGAGGAGGTTGATGCGGGCATTTCGCAATGTCTAAACTAGCTTCCTACTTGATGTGGGTTGTCCGCCTTTTTAAGGCTCGAATACGCGAAGCCGTGGTGCCGTAATAAGCCTGATGCTGGAAATGGATAGCACCTTAAAAAAAAAAATTTGATGTGAGTGTTAGCCCTTCTTATAAAAGCATTGGCCAACAATGCAAGGCCCTATCAACTTCGCTCTTGTAATGAGGCTCGACTACACTCTTTGGTATGCTTTGGGGCTCGCGCTCCTCCTCTTTATTCGAATTTTAACCATCCTTCTTTGGTCGCTTTCGACAACGTGGTCGGCAATCCGCCCTTTTATCCTGCGATCGATCGTGTCCCCTCGCCTTCCTATCTGGGTAGCTGAGACTAGGCTCGACCTGGTTCTCTTTGTGATAGCTATCTGCGCGAATGGGATATTTTGCGGTCTGGTGTCAAAGGACAGGACGAACTAAGAATTCGTGTTGGTCGGATCGCCCTTGTTAATTTGTCTATTTTGCTACTCGGAGGCCGCGTCACGGTTGCTGCCGACTTTCTCCGATTGGGTTGTCGTGGCGCGCTTTATTCCGGCGGTATTAAAATTACATATAACTGCAATGTCTTCATCTATGTCGAGCATCGGGATAATAATGCCCCAGTGTACTTTGATGTTGCTTTTCTTTATGACTCTCATCTAGCTAACCATCTCCTGTTTTGTATAGTCTGCGAACATTTCTGGTTGGGTAAGTATGAAGTTTTTACCAACTATTCCATTATTACTTGAGTAATGAACTAAATAAGAGTTTTGAGAATAATCATGCCAATAAACCGTCATCTCAATATCTTTCCAGATCTAGCAAGAGGTCACAATCTTTGTCCAATAAGTACCCCATATTTCATGAGATTCTTTTTCCAGGAATATTTTGCTACTAATAGTACCACCGTCGAGAGGCATAGGCCGATTCGTACCCATTTTCTTTAAGAAAATTACAAAATTCATCCGATTTGTTGTTTTGTCGGGTGTACTGACGGGGTTACCGGCTTGATATGGTGATTTTGTCGTACGGGATTGGTCCCGGCTTTTGGATTTTTGGTATTCCACACGAATGTCTTTGGCAACAGTACTGCCCGAGGATTTACTAATATCATCTTGTATTATGATGACTGGTGTCTTCCCTTTGTTTAATTTGGTCTCGTGGGATTGGCCGGTTGCTCCGCAAAATGTTGAGTTTTGCTTGTCTTTGCCGCAACTTTCGCAAAATGGGAGGATATTCAACATAATATTTGTTATAATAGTACTCTTTGTGAAAGGGTAGAGAATGATTCTGGGTGTTCTGAGTGTTCTAGATGTTTTAAAAGAGAAGTTTTAGTTCAGGGACTGCCCAAAATATTGAATCTTTTTGTCCTGATATTGAGGCTCCATTATCATATTCGCTGGTAAATTTACAACAACAATAATACTTCGAGTGCGTGCGCGCCAAAAACACCACACTGTAATGATTATATGCATAATAGCATGTTATATATATTCATAAGTCTGGACCATCCTCCAGAATTTCGATTTTAGCTATTTCCCAGAACACTCATAAACATCTAATCCAAAAATACTTATAATCGTGATCTTCTAATTCTCAAAACCCCCCCTACCAAATAAAAAATTTCTTTTCAGTTTACCAATCTTGTTAATATGCCTCCCTTTCCAGCCTTCCCACCACCAATTAATGCCCTGGTATGGAATCTAATCTCTGCTGGAGTTCCTCAAAATCCTCCTATTTTGGTCTCTCCCGCCTTACAAGCTGAAGCAAACCAGTATCTCGCCAACCTACGTATATCTCATCTTGGAACCGCCCTCAACCTCCAAGATGTCCTCTATTGTGTTGAATGAACTCACAGAATGGGCCAACGTATTATCACTTGTATGAATATCCACTGGTTTGTTAGTCGTCTCCTCGGAATGAGTCCCCCCCAGCAATTTTGGCAAAACTCGATGCAATTGGTAGGATATACTCAAGCCTAATATAATCAATAAACCTCTACCGATGAAAAAACTGAAGATCGCAATCAACGTCGTGCGAAATGCCTTGGTATTGAAATTGAGTGGTTCCGGAGGCTTCTTGAGATTGTTAGGATCTGGTATTCGACACCTGGAGGTGTGAGTTTCTTAGCTCGAGAAGGAGCAGCAGGTTGATTCGATGAACTCATCAACAACCTCACCACTGATGGATTAGCTTGGAGGGACTTTAAATATTGGTGCCAATTAAACTGTGATACCCTCGGTCGGCACCTTTTCGGCAAGATCCATGATGTTTTGGTCCCACAATTCTGGAATTCTGAGGTTACAAGACCATATCGTGAACAAATATGTCTTTTAATCATCGGCCTCGGGGTAGAATTAGCACCTCACGCGAATGTGGTTCACTCCCTCCAAGTTGAAGGACAAGCACTATCAACAGATGCAAATATCAAGATTTTAGTTGCTTCTTACGATTATTACACTGCTAATATACCTCTCAATTATGTCGATCCAGCACTTCCACACAGCCAAGCTGGTATTTCACGCGGTACTAGTGAATTGTATAATATGACTAACTTCAATATCAACATGATCCCCCAGGTGGTGAATGCAGCTGGTGTACTTGTTAATGATATCCCAGCTTCAGTTACGACGCCTTAATGTATTTAATGAATTTGCTGCAGTTGTATGAATCTAAATAATATAATGGTCATATGATTATTTGATGGCGCTCTATATTTTGTGTTGTTCGGTAAAAAATTTTAATTTAGTTATGAGGCAAAGGGTGCTCCCAATGACCCCTCGTACCTCGTATCTGGGAGTGTTGTGGAACCATTCACTGATTGGTTGATAACCGATTATTTTGACGAAGGTGTGTCTCCGACTTCCCCGTGAAACACGTTATTCTCCACATCCGTACCGCACCCGTGCGAATGAATAGTTATTCTAAAGAGGATATCTAGGAAAACAACATTATTAGCCCCAGAAATCTAGAAGTATGAAAACGATCCAATTGGCATAATGATTCTAAAAAATATTTTGATGGTATGTTTAGAAGTTGTGATACGATAAAAATGAAAATAAAAAGAGCACAGGCCCAACCCAATAGTTAATATCAATGGTCTAGCAACACAAAGAATACAACAACTTGAGCTCCTACCATATCGATGATGCTTTCTGTGTTACCTTATAGGACAATGCTTTCTTTTGTTAACTTGGTTATGGGACAAAACTACCACCAATTATAGATTCTAAATATATTCTAGTATTCTTGATGGTCTCGTAAACCAGATATTTCATCGGCCTTGGCTCTTTCTCGTGTCAATGCTTTCTGTCACTACGTTTTACTTCTGATATGAATATTATAAACGGAGAACTAGAACCATTTTAAGCATGGACCATGAAGGCTATAATTCTTTACTATATACTATTTCACATGGCGTTACTACATATATATACTCTAGCCGCGTTCCCGGCTGCTTTTATCTCCTTTTTGTTGCATACATCCATACTTTAGTCGTCAGTCTCTGTTGGCTTCGACGCAGTCTGACTTGGTTGTTCTGCAGCACCCCCGGTTGTCTATTCTTCTTCTTCATTATCATCCTGCTTTCCTCCGTTCCCTTTCTTGCCTTCTTGTCCTGCATTTCCTCCATTGCCGTTGCCGTTGCCGTTGTTGTTACCATTGTTGTTACGATTGCCGTTACGGTTGTTAACATTGCCATTGCCATTACCGTTGCCGTTGTTGTTACGGTTGTCGTTGCTGTTATGGTTGCCATTGCCGTTATTGTTGCCATTATTGTTGCCATTTTTGTTACCGTTGTTAACATTTTTGTTACCGTTGCCGTTGCCGTTGCCATTTTTGTTACCATTGTTAACATTGCCATTACCATTGCCGTTGCCGTTACCGGTACCATTCTTGTTACCCTTGCCGTTACCGTTGTTGTTGTTGCTGCCGTTGCCGTTGCCGTTGCCGTTACCGGCATTTCCTCCATTCCCTCCTTTTCCTTCTTCTTCTCCTTTTTCATTGTCATTCGGCTTTGCAGCATCTCCAGTTGGCGTTGCGGCAGACCCTGTGGCCGCTGCAGCAGCCGCGCTCGTAGTCTGTCCCCCGATTCTTGAGAAGCTGCTAGGGAGAGAACCTGTTGGAACAGCAGCTTGATTATCGGGGCCGGAAGCAGTAATCGTATTGTTGCTGGCGCGCTCGAGGTGGCGACAACGCTGGCACTGCTGCTGGTAGCACCATCAGCGGCACCTCCATTAGCGCCACCGGCAGCTGAACCGTTATCAATAGTAAACAGCTGTGCGGTGTCGCCGTTCGCGCAGGCTGCCTTGTCAAGTGTTGCACCTGTTGAGGTAATACAAGTTCCTGCTTCATTTAGGGGTTGAAGAGAGAGTGGTCCTGCGCCCTTATTTGCGAATGCGAATAGTTGAGTGTTCGACACGTCGCCTCGGCCATTTGCACGGCCCCCGCAAGAGAAAACTAAAACCTCTTCTCCTGCCCTGCGGCGAGGGTCAAAGGTCAGGCAGCCTTGAGTCTGTATACCGGCAATATTAGTGTCCATACGATGATCTAGGGATCTAGACGACCAGTTAATGACCAGGGCCATCTTACAGGTTACTTACAAGAGCGCTGACGGCCAACATAGTACCAGGCTGATCGTCGTGTTTACCTGCCGTAATGATATCCCATTTTTGACCTTGACTATTGTCGCAGTCCCTGACCTGGACAGGAAGATTATTGGCTCTAATATCGCCTGACAGTTGGTCAACGAATAGACATTTGCCGCCTTGTGCCTGTATATTGCGTGAAGATATATTAGTCATAATTACTCTTTAATTGGCTTGTATAGTATGATTTACCAACCTTGATAGATATGACAGCAAAGGCGCGAGTAGCAGTCTCATCACGTTGCTGGGCTTGTTCCGTGAGACGGTTGTTGAGTCTATTGACGGCACGTGCATAAAGTGGGATAGTAAGGGCAGAAGTAATAGCAGCAGAGGCGCCGAGGGCTATCAAATAGCTGGAGAAATGCATTTTTAAAGGATGGTATGGGTATCTCTAATAGGTATCAAACTAGATATTGAATGTGTTGAATATGTCATTGAATGAAGGAACTATGGAACCAGTCCAAAAAATGAAAGATCGAATGTAGAAGAAAAGAAAGTCCTCGCAGAGGTGACAAGTGAACCGATGAGCCTGATCGTGATGAGGAGAGAAGAGAAAAACAGGATGAACGGAGTGGATGTATGGCGTTTATATAACTTCGAATTGTCACGAGCTCGACTATCTTACGCGCCATCGTCGGATTTTTCGAGGTTATCACAAAGGTACTTGGCGAACGAGCCGAGCTTCTCAGGATCACCAATACGTCGTATAGAATTCAGCAAATCGATTTGATACTCGTTTGTTTCTCTCTACTGCTACATAGAAACGTCGAAACGTGTTACAAACTCAATCAGGTACAGAGCTTACGGCCAGAATCTGCTATCTATGCTTACAAAAACGGAAAAGCGTAGGAGCTTTCGCCCAATTGAGGCGGGGCAGGGGTCACAGCCAGTTTCAGTGGGCTGGGGGTCAAGTCCGGGCTTAGTTAGTCTCGGCTGCGGTTTCGGGCACCCGAAACTGAAGAGCTAACCATTGAGTTTGATGTCAAAGATCATTTGAAGAAAACCGAGCCAAAATAAACTCTCCGATCCGCACGGAAAGGCTAGCTCCTGATTGCCTACTTTGTGCCTGTCAATACTAACACTGCTATCTACAGATACGATCGACCATGAAATCTTGGTTAACTCGATTTTTGTGCATTGGCGTTCGTTTGAACTTGCCCGATCCAACGCCCTAAAGCAACACAGCGAGTCCTGTCACAACCACAACCCCCTCCGAAAGGGGTTGACGCCCATCATGTCTTATTATGCTATTTTATTATCTTAGACGAGGAATTCGGTATGTTTACCTTCAAAAGATTATAAAGGTCATGTACTCGACCTTTGATAATTGGGTTGGCAGCTGCAGAATTTTGCTCGCTCCTGGCTCTCTTTTACTAACCCCCCTTCCTTATTTCCCATCTTCATTTCTTGGATATCAGGCTGGACCTTTTGCTTAATTACTACTTTTTTAATAATCATCTCGCTCCTGACCTTTGCAGATTCTACTGCGAAACTTTTCTCCTATATCATTATCAAAAATTTGGTCAGGTCACCACACATAATCTGCCATAATCTGCTCTAGTTATTCAAGATGCAGGCAAACGACAGATATCAGGGAAATTGGTCCTCTGATGAGACCCCTCGAAATTCAAAGCAATTCCACCCTAGCGACATCGAGCTAGCAGGCAATGAAAAGCACCAGCACGAAAGTCAAATCTGGACACGATCCGATTCCCACAGCGACCACACGCGTACGCCAGTCGATCACCAGCATATGCATGTCGACGGCGATCGTCCGTGGAGACGACACAAACTTACAATCCGACAAAGACTGCAGCACTTTACGTGGGCGTGGTACACCATGTCTATGAGCACTGGTGGAATATCACTTCTCATATTCGCTCTGCCGTTCCAATTCCCTGGCCTAAGGGTAATCGGATGGATCTTCTACGTCTCTAACCTTATCATCTTCGTTTGTATTTCTTGCGCCATGATTTTGCGATTTGTCTTCCACAAAGGCACGTTTGCCGCATCTCTCAAACACGAAAGAGAAGGATTCTTCTTCCCCACATTCTGGCTGTCGGTTGCCACTTTAATCACGAGCACCCAACGTTATGCTATCCAAGCATACGATACAAATTATCTCTGGGCCATCCAAACGGCGTTCTGGGGGTACGGGCTCTGCACCTTCTTACTCGCCATCGGACAATATTGCTTCGTCTTCTCAGCTCATAATTTTGGCCTCGGTACAATGATGCCAACCTGGATTCTTCCCATCTTCCCAATCATGTTGACGGGTACTATTGCGTCCGTGATTGCCGAGATGCAGCCGGAAATCGGGAGAATCCCGATCCTCATGGCTGGACTTACGTGCCAAGGGCTCGGTCTGTCCGTCGCTTTCATGATGTACTCTCACATGGTTGGACGTTTGATGTCATCTGGGCTTCCACACCGAGAGCACCGTCCTGGGTTGTTCATGTGTGTCGGCCCACCCGCATTCACAGTCCTTGCCCTCATCGGGATGGCACGCTCTCTCCCGGATAACTTGCCAGTGGTTATTTCGTCTCCGTTTATAATCAGCTTGTCTCTAATCAGGTGGCAATACAGCACTCTCTGCCCCAATTTCTGGAATTAATAACTTAAGCGGTCTTAGGACTCTACTATTTTATCTTGAGCTTGTCACAATGTTGCATGTGATACCGGTATCTATGTGACAGGAAACGGTTTTAGCTTTAGTCAAGAGACAGATAATAGAATATGGGGGTTTTTCACGAAGAAACTTAATTAGGAAGTTCTGCAAGGCCGTCTACTACCTAAACTAGATCGTACCACCCCACAGAGCCTGTATAGTAAGCTCGTAATTATGTATTCAAGAGGGGACCTGTTCGTACCTTAAGAGTTTATTATAAATCTAGGTTAGACAAGAGATCCTTTTTCTTCTGGTGCCTTGTAACGTAGAAAAGATATTGTATGCTTACTGGAACCTTGGAAGAGTTTAGAAGACATCCTAATTTGTATTAATCAAGCTAAGATATCTAGATTTCACGGTAAGACTTCCTCACAAGTCGAAAGAGAAAGAGAGTATTGTTCTGGAAAAGATTGGAAACTGAGCTTCTAGATTGTTGTATTTTATGCGAAGGAAGTAATAGCAATTTATTTTCTTAGGAACGAGAGAAAGTTTACTGGAAACCAAAGACAGTTGAATTTTTATATTCAAAAGTAAATGTGCTGAATTCTGAAGTGAAAGCAGCTATGCGAAGCCGTCTCAAAATATTGCCATGGAAGAAGTTGTGCCGCATGCAGAGGACTCTGCTATCAAGCTCTGTTGTGGAAATGCAGATCATGCGCCTATGTTAGATATCCTTCATTAGATCCAACTAGTAGTACAAGGAAGATACTTGGACGTATATTTAACGATAATCAACATGGACTTTCGATTTCCAAACGACCCAATCTTCGCAAAGCTAGCGGCTCGTCGTCAGGACGCGCCCAGAGTTTTGATCTCCGATGAAAGTGGCCTTGAAGCTGATTACGATCGTCTAATCTTTGATATTAGTCAGTTGCGCGATGTCGTACGCCACCAACTCCCTCGCGACTGGTTCGATCGCAAGGGTCTGTTGCGACCTGGGGCCGGGTCCATTGCCACGATGACTATCAGCGGGTATTATTTCATAGTGGGTTTCTTGGCCATTTTGGCTTTGGGAGGGAAATGCGTCCCAATATGTGAGTGGATTTTTCAATCAGAGATCTAAAGTATCGCGAAGGGTATTGACTAGCTCGCACAGCGCCCGGTGCTCTACCAGAGGAAGCACATTACTGTCTAGAGCTGAGTGAAGCAACCTTCATTATCGCAGGGCCCAGGACCACCAGGCCTGCAAGCACCCTCAAAAGTTATGTAGATACTGTGGCACGTCAACCTCTGTCTATAATCACCATACGGACACGAGCGAGGCGACCAGAAGACGGCTTCGAGCCTCCTATCCACATGATTATTGATGAGAATCTCACTCTGCCTCCAATATCACCCTGTCTGATCATGTTTACTTCAGGAACAACAGGAAAACGCAAGGGGGTAGTAATCCCCCGCCGACGATTCTTCTTGGAGGGTGAAGAAGAAGAAGAAGAAGAAGAAGAAGAAGACAACTTTGTTCTGGGACATCGGCCCGTGCAATGGGTTGGAGGAGCCCTTCCCCAATCCTTAACCTTCTCAAGGGAGGGCGGATTTACTTTACGAACCATCCTACATCTACAGCAAAATTCTGGGAGGTTCTCAAAATGGGCAAGATTACACAACTGGGGCTGGGACCGGCTCGTTTTAAAAATCTTCAAGATTACTACCTCGCCAATATTAAAACCTTGCCTCCCGATGAGCACGACGAGTATATCCGGGGATTCTGTCAAATTCGTAATCTCATATCCGCCGGCTCCTCCTTAAGTCCAGGTGCCGTTCGTTTTTAGCAAGACCTTACCAAGATCACTATCCGGAATATATATAGTCTGACAGAGGTGGGAGGCCGGGCGACATCAACTGCAAAGGACGATACCACTTATGTTGAGGTTTGCTATTTCCTATTTTTCCCCCCCCCTGTTTTCCTATGCCTGATGTCTGATAATACCGTAAAGACTGGCGAGTTATTTGGTACTATAAAGTTATTTGGTACCGTGAGTTACTTGGTAATTTCGCTCTGCTCGTGAGAACCCTGTCCTAAGAGATATTATATAATAATTCATTGGTCATCGAAGGTCCGAGCGCATACCCCTGACTCATATAAATTCGCAACAAAGTCACACTGCTATCTTCTCCAGAAGTTACCGCCTGTCACGATACCGAAGTCCTCGAAAATGCAGTCTACAATCGCCGCTTCCTCTTTCAAACGTCTGCACGCCCCGGGACGATTCCCTATGCCCACGGATGCCCTACCCCGTAAGCATCCTAGGTTACAATTGTCTACAGCTGAACAGCACCAGGTTGAACAGCCCCCCCCCCCCCGCGCAAACGGCGGCAAGCATATACCCGGGAGTACAAGCTCTCAGCCATCACGATGTACAAAAGGTATAAAACACAGGGTGGTCTGCTTACAAGATATCAGAGAAGCTTGGTCTCCCTGATGACGGCGTGACCATTAGCAATTGGGTAAAAAATGAACAGAAGATTCTCATGATGCGAACAGGGCAGCGCTGTAACGTGAAGGGTCGTCCTGCCGCCGTTCCAGACCTTGAAGATCGTCTGTTCGACAAGTTTGCGAACATGCGCGCTAAAGGTCTCCTAATAAAGCGAACTTGGTTCGTCATCACGGCTAAAGGCATATTACGGCGCGTTTTTTAGACCCCCCGGTGTATAAAATAAAATTTCTAAAATTTCACAGTTTCCAACACTTCACAACACAAAAAACAAAGAGACTTCAGATATCTTAGGATACCGTACAGACTCATACTATATTTGGTACTCTAAAGTTATTTGGTATCGTGAGTTATTTGGTAACGTAAGCCACCGGCCTGCGAGCCACACCAACAACGCGAGCCACCCCAAACCACCAAAATGTAGCGATTCGACGTCACGACGGCTGAATTAGAGCATGAATTCACTTGCAAATTAATTAAATATATTAAATATAATATCCATTAATAGTATTATAGAGAAAAGTTGCGAAATAATGGTTTTTTTGAAATAAAATGGAAGATTTTGGAAGGTTTCAAGCCAATGTCGTCGACAACGCACTACTGCTGTCGGTAGGTAAAAGTCCAAAATTGACGATTATAGGTGAGCGCAGTGTCAGGTAATACCGGTGCCGGTGCCGGCACAGTATTACTATTGGCTGCCTTAGTCTGCGAGCGCGTAGTTCTCTTATTCACTCGCTCTTCTGCTGCCTTGACGGCTTCAGCGACTTCGAAATCTGCGAGGATGCGAGCTTTCGAGAGATGGCTCCTCCCACCCTCTTTTGGTTTTCGCCGCTTGAACATAGCCTCTTTCAATTCCCTNAGCACAATCTTATGTTTTTTAACGATTTGGTTGAAGAGGCCGAACCAATGTACTAAAGCTTCGACGTCGTTGGCTTTCCCGCGTTTAGATTCGAGCAATCGGCTTCGGACGCTTGTTAGTTCGGGATGGCGTTTCAAGAATCTATTTACCCAATTCCGGCCTGCTTCACGGCCTGCTAGTTTCCCAGCCATGGCGCGAACCAAATCGTGCCGGGCAGGGAAGTTTGAAGACCAAAGCTCGAATACCCAGCTCGATAGTACCCTTTCCTGGGATTCCGTTAGCAATTGGTTGGTAAGCTGTTTTTGGCGCCCGGTATCCGCGTGTGAAGTTCGTCCCCGTGCTCGATGGCCTAGGGTAGAAACAGGCACTTCATGCATTTGAGCTGCCCGTCGAAGCGACGGCACCTTTCCATCCCTCCAAGCCTTCAGGGCTGCCTGAATTCTCTCCTCTTTCTCCGGATTATATTGTCGGCGCATGGTGCTCACGCATTTGGTGGATTTCGGCCAATTTTATATATTTTACAAAGGTCCCCCTATGGTTTTTAACATAAATATATGAATTCGGTGATGAATACATCGGTGAGAGTAATCTATAGAAAGGAGAAAGAACGTGAAGCCCATAAGGGGGTTGAGGAAGAGAACCTCTCAAGCGCCAAAATAGGATAAGTGGCTCGCGTTGTTGGTGTGGCTCGCAGGCCGGTGGCTTACGTTACCTCCAGAACGTGACGCAATGTACGCAAATATGATAGTTATATAGATGGCAGTCTAATTAAAGTCAGGCACCAAAAATAAAGGGACCCTAATTAAGGCACTGTAAAAGGCATTTGTACGCTAATTTCACACTGTTGCCCTAGAGTGCCAGGTAAACATACCTTTATGAACGTATCCTGTTAATAGGGTTGAGGGTGGAAGTTTTGTGTGATTTCTGTTCTGTTGGTTACCCTCAGTTGTTTCTGTTATGGCGTGTCATCGCCCCCACTAAATTAGAGCATAAAAGGCATACAGTACAGTATCTCTTCCCGCACTAAATACTCTCTCACAACAGCTTGACGCTGCGAGCTGAAATCGTAGAACTAGTTAATCATTTATTTAAAGATCCCCGTACCCTCAAGGATCGTCGATCCAGCAATTCTAAGCCTTCAACGTCGAGCATTCACAGACCACCCAACCGACCTCCCACTCTCCCCACCAATTGGCTCTCATCACTCCTCCAACGTACCACCACAATGGCTAAGGACAAAGAGACCTCTAAGAAGCGAAAGCGCGATGGCTCCAAATCCCCCTCTCCGCTAACAGACCCATCTTCATTTAACTCGAACGGAGGTGCCTCAAACCGACAGATTCGAAGGAAGCTGGTTGACGTCGCAATGGCTACGCAACGAGTCACTAAGGAACGTAAAGAATACACTGTAGGATGGATCTGCGCGCTTCCCAAGGAGCAGACCGCGGCAACAGCAATGCTCGATGAAAGACACGCAGATCTCCCGAACCCCCAGAACGATTCCAACGTATACACTTTAGGATCTATCGGAGAACACAATGTCGTTATAACTTGCCTCCCCAAAGGCCAGATCGGTAACGTTCCAGCAGCTACCGTCGCCACTCATATGGTCAATACGTTCCCGTTCATCAGGTTTGGCCTTATGGTTGGCATCGGCGGAGGCGTTCCAACCAAGGTTAGGCTCGGTGATGTCGTGGTCAGCACACCCGTAGGACAGTTTCCTGGTGTGGTTCAATGGAGTCTCGGGAAGGCGAAAGAAGGGGGGAACTTCGAGCGGACCGGGGCGCTTAATAATCCCCCGGCTTTGCTCCTATCCGCTCTGACAAAACTAGAGACCGAACACGAGTTGGAAGGATCTCGGATAGACGAATATCTAGATCAGCTGAAACAGAAACATCCAAGACTGGCATCAAAATATCTAAGATCTGAGTCGCTGAAGGACGAGCTATTTCGATCGGATTATAGCCACGTCAGCGAAGGCCCTGCGGATGTTAATGATAAAGACGAGGATGAGGAAGATGAGAGCTGCCAATTTTGCGAAAAGGTAAACATCGTGGGGAGAAAGCCTAGAGAAATGCGAGTCCATTACGGTCTGATCGCATCTGGGAATCAGGTCATCAAGGATGCCAGTTTCCGAGATAAACTCAACAAGGATCTTGGTGGCAATGTTCTCTGCGTCGAAATGGAGGCTGCAGGGCTTTTGAACAATTTCCCTTGTATCGTGATTCGAGGCATCTGCGACTACGCGGACTCGCACAAAATAAGGATTGGCAGGAGCATGCGGCAGCTGTAGCTGCGGCGTTTGCGAAGGAGCTTATGGGATATGTACAGCCAAAGGACGTTGAAGGAGAAAAGTCTGTGAAAGATGTACTCGTAGAGGGTAAGTCCATCACTTCCTTACTTCTGCTTCTCTAAGTGCACTGTAGGAGCCTATAGGAATCGTTCTGCTAACGAAATTCAAGTCGAGAGAAATGTAAACGAAATACGGACCAGTGTTCAAGATACGAGTGATAAGGTCGAAAGTCTCAGGTCCGATCGGAGGCAAGCTGAGATGAAGCGTTGGCTGTCACCCCCAGACCCTTCAACAAACTACAACACAGCTCTCCAGCAACGTCACGAAGGCTCAGGCGGATGGTTTCTGGGAGGCGATACTTTCAACGAATGGAAGACGCGACAAAGTTCTTTTTTATGGCTCCACGGCATTCCCGGATGCGGTAAGACGATTCTTAGCTCGACCGTTATTGAGAATCTCTCATCTTGTCAGCCTTTCCTCTACTTTTACTTCGACTTTACCGATTCAAACAAGCAAACATTTGAGAAAATGATCTGCGCTCTTATCAGTCAGCTCTACTATCAACGTGTAGAGACCTCGCCACACCTAGAATTTCTCTTTTCCTCTTGCAAAGATGGGCGTGAACAACCAACGTGTCGATTACTTCAAGAGACCTTCTTACGTATGATAGAGCAAGTCAAAGAAATCCGGCTCGTTTTAGATGCACTTGATGAGTGTAGCAAGGAAGGGAAGAAAGAATTATTATCGTGGATGGGAGAAATCCTAACAAGGTCGGAGCACAGGAACGTCCACCTTCTTGTGACGAGTCGGCCAGAAAAGGACATCGAATCTGGAATAATGGAGTTTGCTCATACCCGTTGTGTGGTGCCCATCCAGAGCGGCCTCATTTCCGATGATATCTCTGCATACGTTCGTTGGAGAGTCAGAGAGGGTGATGGCCTTAAGAGGTGGCGATCGCACCCGGAAGTCCAGAACGAGATCGAGATGGTGCTTGGCGAAAAGGCAGATGGAATGTAAGATTGGGCCTCTATCATTAATTTATTTTATATTATGAACGGCATTGCTCAATTCGATGGGAAGATAGCCCCAATCCGCATAATTTCAACTATCTCGGTCACCAATTCCTTCAAGCCTTGCGGCTATGGCACGAGGAGAGCAGTTCGGAAACAACAATTATAACCCCCCAAGCAGGTCTAGTCCTCTTCAGATTGCTTTGTTATTATGGCATCGACGTTGTTGCTCGGAGGATTATGGATTCTACCATCACTATTTTGGATAGGCTTGTTTGGGGCGAGCAAAATCACACCAGTAAACCAAACTTCAGGATTGGGAATGTTGAAGCACCGTTACTGGAGACCAACCGAAAATTGCAACAGAAGATGCCAAACATTAAGAGAATATCGATGAAGTATCAATCTGTGTTGTGCTACCAATCCATACTTTAAGTTTACTGAGTTGGGTAAAGAAGAGAAGAAGAGGATCAGTATTGAATATACCTACAATGATGGCTTAAATTTATTATATTAGCTGGAATATGGATATTACTGTGATAACGCTTTCTTAGTGTGAATAAGCCGGTAAAAAAAGAAGTTATAGCCTTAAATGTGAAAAGCTTTCTATTTTGCTTGATTCTAGGGATATATTCTAGAGTTTATGCATATGATGAGAGGGCATTTTTCTTGGATATGCATGTTGAGGGGGCTCGTATCATAACAGCCGAACTCTCTCATAAGAAGAACAGGAATCTTGCAGTACGATAGTACTTTTGATTTGCTTTTCGATAAATATGGTTAAATATCCATTTACATGCTACACTTGGCACCACCATCTGATGCTTTCTAATATATGCTACCTATAAAAATCTTAACAATCCAAATATTACTTGCTCCCGTTCATGTGTTATGGTGTGACAGGTTTTGCTCGTCGTTTACGCGGAGACCGTTTGATGTCCCTGCGTTAGAGTCAGATTGAGAGACCGGAATCCAAACTTATATTCAACAACCTGCATTCAATCCCGACTGCTCTATGCACTCAATAACAGTCGTCCACTTTTGGTTCCAGGTTGCTTATATACCTGCTTATTTCTGATCTCAGAGCCAGTCACCACTCTAGCTGTTGATATAATCCTCATCTGAAATCCGGATTCATCCATGTTGTATATGTCGGTATCAACAATATTATATTTACCAATTGTCTCTTTGAGAAGCTTATACCAGCTATTGTAAATAGCAGGATCCTCACACATAGCGCGCTGGTAGTCATACTTACGACCCCAGCCTGTAACCAAGCCTGGCTGCCGTTATATGAAGTTGGAGACCCAATTAATGCCCACAGATGGTGGGAGCTCGTCAGGCTGTGGCTCCCACCCAGTTCGATGAATAGGCAAAGTATTCGCCATTCGCCGAATGTCTCGATGCATCGGTGTGTATCCTGCATCAGCGAGATTCAGTATTCTCTTTACCAAGAATGCTTCGTCATCTGGCAACATTTTGCGGTTGGGGTGGGCGAAATCATCGCGTGATGGGATGTTTTTGAGTCGCTCGTATAAGGTGGATTTGGGCACGTTGAAGAGCATCGCGGCTCGCCGGATGGAGGCTACTTGCTTATTTTTAATTGCATTGATTGCGAGAAGCATCCTCGCCTCTCTGCGAACGGGGGTATCCATGTTATGCAAATCTGAGATGTTGAGGTTGCTTTGCATTGAAGGGCTATTGTTATGATTTGTAGACGCGTCCGGGCTACTTGTGTGTCCGGGCTATTTGTGTTGTACGTTATTCGTATTATTCGACGAATACGAATAAGAACCCGTATTTATTCGTACGAATACGAATAAGCCCAAAATCCTTCGAATATTATTCGTTTACAGCCCTAGACCCTATACTGTACATTTTCTTCGAATTTGTCAAAACTCTTAGAACCATGCCGGCAAGGATAGATCCGGAGAAAGAAGAAAGAATTCAGGCGGCCATGAAAGCATTGAAAGATGGAAAGGCCAAATCGATAAGGGAGGTAGCGGCCATGCATGAAGTCCCTCCGGCGACCCTAGGACATCGAATCAAAGGACGCCCTGTATACACCGGCCGCAAAACGTCCCAATTGCTCACCGAATCTCAAGAACGAGTGCTATCAGCTTGGGCTCAAGACCTTTGGGCCCAGAACTTCCCCTCCCCACCCCCGGGGACGACTTAGTCCGATCCATGGCCGGGAAGCTTGCAGGCCGGCCCGTCGGTAGAAATTGGGCTACCAGGTTCCTTAAACGCCACCCAGAGTTAACCAGAGTTCGAAGTCGCCTGCTGGAGTCCAAACGTGGGAAAGCGAACGATGGTGGTTGAAGCTATTGTTCATTGGTTTCGTCTCTTCCACGAAACCATGAAAAAACATAAGATTCTACCCGAAAACGTATGGAATATGGACGAAAAGGGGTTTATAATCGGGTATGCGAAGACCGCCAACGCCATTGTCCCAACAGCTTCAAAACACCAGAGGTTCTGCGTTCATGACGGTAATAGGGAGAGTGTGACTATGGTTGAATGCGTGTCAGCAACTGGGGAATATTGCGCCCCGCTAGTTATAACAGCGGGTAAGGTACACCTACTAGACCATCATTGGGATTATGAAGTTCGGGAGGGGTGCTCTGGGGCCTAAGTAATAAAGGCGTTACCAATGAAGCTCTTTCCAGAGCTTGGCTGGAGGAATGCTTCGAACCGACATCCGCCCGAATCGCTGGTCCGAAACATCGCCGGTCAAAACGACTTCTAATATTAGACGGCCATGGTAGTCATATCACCGAATCCTTCGTCAGTTTCTGTCGGGATCATAACATTATCCTTCTCTGCCTTCCACCGCATTCGACACATTACCTCCAGCCGCTTGATGTGGGACTCTTCAGTCATTATTCCCGGGCATATGGTAATGAAGTACCAGCAGGGTTACTCGATCCCAGGCAGCAGCAGCAATGGTAGCAGCACCCCCTCCCATTCTCCCGGTGCCTACCACCGTGCCGTCGCTATCACTCCTGATTCAGCGCTCACGTACAATAGACAATTTTGGTCCTGGCGGTTAAAATAGTATGTGTTGCACACCAAAATGCATCAAAATGCACCGAATTTCAACAAAAACACCTTCCTTTTTCTTAATTTGTTTCAATTTGCTAAGTAATAATATAATGTGGTAGGGCTCGCGGTCCCTCTGCGCTGCAAGCGCAGATATCATGTTTTATGGCCGTTATATGAGAGAGCCGCCGTCGTCACGTGCAGCCGACTATATAATAGAGATCTCGCGCCTCATGTAATCTTAGAACAAGCATCGTCCAAGCCTCGGATTCCTCCATAAGATTAGACTTTCGTAGTTTTTAGGCCTGGGCTGCGAACCCGGTTCCTTTCACAATAATATAATATAATATTATTTTGTATTATTTTTTTTTGAGAAGATTTCGTCGTCTACGTTGAATAATGCATATTTTTGGTGTCTCGCGTTGCTGGTTTGTCGCGTCCCAGTGATTTACGTTACTGGGCGGTGAACGAAATGTAGATAGCCAGAACTGTTTTGGGCAACGAAAATTTCTTTTTCCCATTGCATTTGCTTGGGAAGAATGTTGAGGATCGAGCTCTCGTCGGGCAGGTTGCATTTCAAACGTTTACAAAGATTTACACCCCGAGGTCGCAGGACGCCAAAATTGGTATTCATAGTAACTTAAACGCTCAGGCAACAGACACGAAACAAAACCACTTCAGGTTCAATGTGAAGTATCTTCAGTTCAGACCCTTTACCAAGATTGGCATGTGCATGTCTTGCTGCGAGTCGACTAGGTTTGCGGGGTGGCACACAAATGTGGCAAGATATCCAACGCCACACAATAGGAATTTGCCTCGCCACGTGCTCACCTGTGTTGCAGCCCGGCATTTTCCGCTACCATAGGAGAATTACTGTTAACGGAAGTCATGATTTGACAGAAATCCAACTGAACCAAGAGCCTCTCTAGCCGAGATTCTCACAAAAGCGGCTCGACCATTCGAAATTGGTTGCGCCTCTACCGGAGAAACTTTCCCTTCCAATCATAGTTTCCGATATGATTACAAACAACGAGGTATTCGAGAGTACTTCGGTTATCAGCGGTTGGGGCCGTTTCAAGATATCAAAGGAGCCTGCAGATTGCCCAATAGCAAGGAGCGGATTAAGATACTTATTGGCCGTTGATATTTGGATCTTGATAGTACATGTACTTGCAGAAAAGTAGCTGTGCGCTTTGTCGAGCTGTGTGAACATCGATCGTCTAGCTTCATTTTATCGCCTCCCAAGCCTCCCAACCAACAGATTTGAAGCTGTGGGGATTCGTTTTGGCCTCTTCGCTGCAAGATTCCTTTTCGCAAAATATGAAAGAAAGAGGGTGTCCTGCAACGGGATAGAGAAATTTACAGTTTGACGACAAAAGTTTACGTCGATTGCTAGTTTTCCATACAAAACCCCAGTTTTTACTGTCGCATAAACCCACCAATTTTTGATTAAAAAAATCAAGAAAAATATTCCAGCCTGGAAATACCTTTTTTTATTATATATATTTTTTACCAAATTTTCATCCTAGAATTCAAGCAGTCAGAGGACTTTGAAAATCTTCAATTACAAATTTGTATGGGCTCGCTTAATTTTCCCATACAATTTATTACTGAAGTTTTTAATATCCTTATTGCTGGATGAAATTTTATTGGAAAAATTTGAAGAAATTATAAATATTAAAAAAATAAGAGTTCTTTTCGCGGAGCTTTTTTAGATTTTTTCGGTGGAGAATTGGGATAGCTGGGTGATTGTGAAAAATCAGGATTTGTATGCAAAAACGTCAAACGACGTAAACTTTTGTCCTAGTACTGTACTTGGAATTTGCCTTGGCATGCTCGCTTACGAATTCAAAAGGTTCCCAGCACCACAACCATTAGAACCTGCTGTCAACCCCGAGAATCCAACCGGGCCGTACATGTATATATACAAGTAATTAGGTGCAGTGTCTCGACCAATCCACATGCATTCTGAAGCAGGTGAACCCACTATTTAACTGCTGACCAACGTCTTGCATATTTGGCGTTGGGATTTTATTCAGAATATAGTCTACAGTCAAGTCGTTTTCTATTTGTAGCCAATGCGAATTCTCTGACATACAGAAGAGCTAGCAATCGATAAACTCGATCTGCTGCACAAACGGAATGTGTACTCTGCACATTCCTCGCTTAAATTTGCAGCTTAGTAAAAAAGCGCCCTTATCAATAAGTTGTCTAGACACAAATTAAAGTATGCCATACCGTATACCCAGGACAAACGGAACAGTCTCAATGGTTCGTGGTGGGTCGACTAACTAGAATTTGCGATTTCATAATACTCAGGATGAACAAAACAAATGATAGTGATACCATACAACGTACCGGTGTTGAAGCCAGGCTTCGAGGCTATAAGTTTAACTTATAGGATACCCGATTTCAAACAGAAAGCATGCCTAGAAAATCCCACAAGAGCGAGAAAATTTTGTGATACGAGTTAGCATTATATTCATTCGCTATTAATCAAGGAGTATGCTACTTGCACACCCATGCAAAGTGGCGTCGCAATTCGTCGCAATTAACACCCATGTGTGTAGCCAAAACTAATTCTCATTCGATATTCGGGTTTTCATTGACCATTCTGAATTACACTGTATAAGATTTCAACATCGGGCACATTTTATTCGAGCCTCTATTTATGTCCAATCTGTACGTTCTGATGACGAGGCTCTTGTATACAACGACATGTTCGACGCTCGGTATATGAAATAGATACTGCTGATAATACTGCCAAAACTGAAGGTGAGCGAAAAAGTGAAGGATACAGGAAGGCGGGGATTTTGGCATGTGTATGTCTTGCTGCGAGTTGACGAAGTTTGCGGGGTGGCAAGATATCCAACACCAACACAATAGGAATTCGCCTCGCCATGTGCTCACCTGTGTTGCAGCCCGGCATTTTCCGCTACCACAGGAGAATTTAATATTAACAGAAGTTATGATTTGACAGAAATCCAACTGAAACCCAGAGCCTAGCCGAGATCGTCCCGTAGCGAACGGATCATATGTTTTCGCAAACGAAAAAGCCGTTGCACGGTCACACATATTGGTTAATTACTCATAAGATCTGCTAGCTGCAGCAGTTCACAAATCAAAACACTGGGTTGAGTACTGTAGAGAAATTTACTTGGAATTTGCCTTGGCTTGCTCGCTTACGAATTCAAAAGGTTCCAAGAACCGTTTTCCCACTGATCAGCAAAAGAAAAAATGAATACCGAAGTTGACGTCACAGCTGCACAGATGACGCTGGGACTTAGGAAGAAGAAACCCAGGGTGTGAGACCTGATGTCAGCAATATGAAATAGGACTGCATGTTGGGCCAATTGGATGCCATTTTATCTGCAAGAGCAGACACCATCGAAAAGCGCTTTTGGCATCAAATTTCACGATTGATTGCAAGAGAAACTAGTGGAAGTTCCCTTTGCATCACCCTTGGGGTGGTATTGGTGGACAGAAGCAAAGCGCTAACATGTACGGGCAACCGTCTTGCATGCAACGGCCGTCTTGGTATTTCAAGGGGGGCTTAGCGTGAAACATAGGTAAGTTAGAGGATAATCTTCAACGGTTTCTGAATCCATCGTTGTCAACTAGAATCACAAATGGGACCAAATCTCTGCTCTACTGTTATGATATATACTACTAGACAAAAAGTCTGCGTTATTCAGCTGGTTTCACACCAAAAGTGGCTGTTTTCGAGCACCAAAACAACCTTACTAACCAACTCAAAAAAATTCAAAAAAAATAAAATATTAAAAGCGTAAGTTAAGCAGTATATTCTCTACCTTTGATTATTTGTTTTAGGCGGTTTATATGGTTTTATTCAAAAATAAAAATTTTGTTCGTTAAAGTTTTCCCTTTTTTTGGTGCAACACCACCAAATCTTGGTGTACATTTTTTGAATGATTTAAAAAATCATCCAATAATTTGTTCTCATTGAGTTAAAAAAAATTTTAAAAAATTAAAATATATGGTTTTGATTAAATATTTTCATGAAACTTGTTTTTTTTATTTAATAAAAAGTTTTAAGTTATAATTCGTGCGAGAATATCAACTTACTTTTGGTGTGTTTTCACAAAATAACGCAGACTTTTTGTCGGAAACTGTAGCTGTGCCTACCAAAAAAAACTCGAATATTCGATGCCCGAGATCTTAACAATTGCCCAACTTCTACACATGGGCAACGCGATTCAACAGTCAACCCATCTCTTCCAAAAATGAAGTTATTATCCATTCTCCAAATCGAGAAAAGTGATGGATATGTGTTCTCATCTTGAACATGGTATGGATCCAAACGACGGAGAAATAGATTATACGCGAAATTTATAACTTTTACAAAATAGGTATTAAACTAGAACATAAATCTGAGTTCTAGCACTTGTGTAAAGAACCTCCAACAATACGGACACCCCCTAGCAGAAATTAGAGAAGCAGGCGGATCAACCCGCTGCAGATTGGAGATGGCTGCTCATGTATGGGTCTAACGATAAATCAATCGCCCAAGAGCCGAGTTCGTAATCCTGCTGAAGTATGGCTTCATTGGCTGTAGGGTTTTGAAGATTTTCAGGGCTTAAACGGGGTTGCGATGCTGATCGTCCAGTATTCAGACTAGAAAGAGATGAAGGTGGTAGGGCTTGGTGACTGGCTTTTGGTTGTGTACCTTCTTGCTCCCCGTATGGGAATGCTGTGAAGTCTGTGCTTTGAATAGAAATGAGGATATCATGTCCATTCATTATATGCTTGTCCTCTTCTTTGGTATACCCCTGACCTGGATTTCGGATTATTTTGTTACTATTATTATATTTACCAAAAGTCAAGACGGCAATTGCTTACCTATCTGGTACTGCTGAGGGTAGAGAGTTGCTAAGGAAGCGGGGTTAAGAGCATTTGAGAACTCTCCTAGAGCGTTTATATGAGATGCCTGGATCATGTAATTTGAGCTTCCCATCTCGGGGGTCGATATAGGTGTTACGGAGGCAGCAATGTCCAAGATTACCGGATATTTCACTTCCTTAGTAGGTAAATGGGGCATGCGAGTAGAAATCCTTTCCACAAGAGAATTCTTCTGCTGTAACATGCGCACCTCATCGGCCAGTCCGCGAGACGACTGCTGAAGCGTTGCGATTGAGTCGACCTGCTGCTTAATAGCAGTCTCGAGATACTTTATATACTCGGCTCGTCGCTTTCGGAAAGCTTTCCAAGCCGAATTAGTACGGACCCCAGATTTTAAACCCCATATACTCGTTAACATTCCTATCTAGAGGAATCGTCATACCTTTCTGGGCTGCTCTGTTTCTAATTTTCCTCTCCTCAGGCTCTTGCGTTGCATATTCAGGCTTTCGGGTGCCTTGCCGCCTCCGCGGTGCGGCTACGCCCAGAGCCGTATCCCATCCCGATGAGGGTATTGGAGAAAAAGGAGAGAGAAGAGACTCATTGACAGCAGTTGCCATGCTGGCTTGAAGTATTCTTTGACGGGATGCGAACTTGTCCAAGAGAGTTGCCCTTTCCTCCACAGGGTTGTGGAACCGTTAACCATACTTTGTAGGTCGAGCTCAGTCTCGAGTTTCCTAAGAACGATGCTCAAATCAGAAATGCCTGAGGTAAAGGAAGTCTCCGTGACAAGAAACACAGGTCAATAAAGATGCAGTGTTTGATATGTTTGTCAATCCGTTGCCAGAGCTTGCCCAAAAAATCGTTGGTAAAATTTCGAATCCTGTTGCAACGCTCGGGATATCTTCGCCGTCCGGAACCCCCAATTTTGAGGCGAGCTGGTGCACCGCTGATAATACTCGAGTGCTTCTTCCGCAGTTTTGAAAAACCCGCCGCTGGGATATATATATAGGGGGTGGCATAACTGGTGGAAGCCCAGATCCGGAAGTCCGTAGAACTCGATTTGGGCTATTTCCGATACTGATAGCACGTAAAATCACGTTATTGAGATGGTTCTGCTGATCCTTTAATTGATTTTGTGACTTTCATATTGATGTCAGAGATCGCGAGACCGTATATTGGCCAAAATCAGTGTGTGGACAGGGGGGATGCGCCATTTAAGTCACGTGAAGGAGGGGACCTTAAAGATGTACACTGCAGGTAGATATGGGCGCGTCGCGCTTCAACGATGGTTAAGTTAGGGCTGATCGCTTGGCCAAAGCGAACACGCGGTACAAAGGTCATATTTTGTACCCACAATTTTGATCAGAAATCAACAGGAATGTGTACTTTTCTCTGAAATCGCACTCTAGGTCTAACACTCATTCCTATCAATGAAATATAAAAACCAATTCTTATACCCCTTTTAAATTGAATAATCCTAACGGTAAAGCTCCAGCGGCGAAATCAACCCAAGGGAGAAAGCTTGGGGCTCGAGGATCCATGCTTTCATAATAGAGCTTCCCCGCAAACTGCCTAGATAGCCAGGCCACCTGCACCACACTTTGCTCTCTATCCACCCGCCATCACAGAATTATTCGGCTCCCTGACCTGTGCCTCACTCGGATTCCTCCTCTTCATCCAAGCCTTCCTATCCTCCTCCGCCATTTCATATACCCCTTTCAGTTCCTCATCCCCTGGCTCCCATGTCATATCTAACTGAAACATATCCGGCAGCTTCAACCCCTTCTCTCGGCAAATCTCATAATAAGAAGTTAACAACAACGGCTGCATCAACGTTGGCAACAGATCCCTCGCCGAAAACACCACATCTTTACTCCCCATCAACCGTTTCATGTGTTTTAACCACTGCCGCACGCTCGCATCCGAGTGCTCCCACATCATCATTCCGGGGAATACTTGACGGGTTGCTTTTGCTTTTGGTATCACACGGGGCCGATTCCCGTTAGTTAATGCGAGTCCGAGACCGGCCATGCCGGCAAAGAGGTGGATGCCTGATGTGCTTCTTGGGTTGCACTCTATGGAGATTAGTTTGATATCTGTGGTTTGGGTTTTTTGGTGGGTGTCGTGAGTTTTGTCATCTGTCGGCGTTGTAGTAGGTTCGATAAAGTCGAAGGCTAGTTGGAAAGTACCTTTGGCGCCTTCAAGTAGTAAGCATATGAATGAAATTCCGCATGGCAGAGATATAGGAATGTTACCTTCTAACCCCAACTCCGTAGCTACATCACTTACGTAGTCAATTATACCTTGATGCTCCACGCTCTTGAAGTAAACACACGAACTACCATCTATTGTCTCCAAGACCTTGTATAATGAAAATGCCGCCACATTCCCATTGCTGATAACTGAGTACGAACAATATCGATCACCGTATATCCACTCCTGCGCGATCCACCTCTTTCTCATATCCAATTCGTCCAACAGAAGCTCCTCCCCGGGCTTCAGATGAAACACCGATTGCGAGGCCCTCCCGAATACCGGCTTCAATGCGTATTCTACTCTATCTAGCGCCGGCAAACCCTTCACATCCTCCAGGGTTTCGCATAAATAGTATTTTGGCACCCCCAGCCCAACCTTCTCCATCCACTTCGAGAACTCCCATTTGTTATGTAACCTCAAAAGTATCGGTTTCGGGGGCGCCAATAGCCTCTGTATAATCTCCGGATCACTAGAACTAGCCAGGTGGATTATTTCTTCGTGCATCGGTATTATCAGGCTGATATTGTGCTTGCGGATAATTTCGCCGACGGATTTGCAGTAACCTTCATGATCGTTGCGGGGAGCTGGAGCGCGGAAGGACTGGCGGACTGCATTGCTGAATTTGGAGACGTGGTCTAGGAGGATGGTTCCATTTAATATCATGGTAAAGTAGCCAACTCGAGCTATTGGGAGAACTTACAGTGCATGCAATCGACGACGAAGACCGTATGTCCGCATTTCTTGAGCTGCCGTGCTAGATCCAAAGTAACCGGGAATCGACCATTTGTAAGAAGGATATTACGAGGTTGGCTTGTAATAGGCTGCCGCTTCCTTCCTTTCATGATGCCTAAAAGGTATGTGTAGCACCTGGGGTGGGTCTGCGGACTTGGTTTCTCTTAGACGTCTTGTTATCAAAAGGTGATGTGGTATGGACAGAAGTTGCCAAGTCCAACTAGCTTCCCCGATCCGTTTGAGCGAAGTTCAAAGATAATCTGTGGTGCTTGGTGATATAAAAAGTCATAACATTGAACATTCGATCAAATGTGGTTGCTATTCGTTACTCGTAAGGTTTACTGTGTTGTTAGGCTCTCTTGAAAGCAGGCTTCGGATCACGGATTACTGAAGCAATTATATCACGGCGTATATTATCGTCGAATGATTCTTGGGGCATAAGATTGACTTAGGTGGGTAGTTAAAGACCATTTGTCTAGCAACTAAACTTGCGCGTATTCGGAAACAATACTTCGTATTGTGTCAAAAGCCCAGTTAACCCCAGAAGCTCAGAGGGACTCATGTCCAGCTAGTGACTACCCCAAGAGTCTATCAGGTTTATCCCAGCAGAATAGTACTAGAAGGGTTCACCCGACAACCACCCACACCCCTCAACCACCCAACCAAAAATTTTGTTAGCAAAAAAACAATAACAAAAACAACACGCTTTTGTAAATACTGGTATTGATCCGATTCCGGCCTGTAAATACATGACTTCCGTCTAATACAACGCT
Organism: Dactylellina cionopaga; assembly: GCA_036971295.1. NCBI lineage: Eukaryota > Fungi > Ascomycota > Orbiliomycetes > Orbiliales > Orbiliaceae > Dactylellina > Dactylellina cionopaga. Next base: position 27,830 of record JAJTTY010000053.1, read on the forward strand.
CTATCTACAAGCCTAAATACTTTCTCCAAAACAACAAATTTTAATTGACGTTGAAATCAACCTATCTGCTAATCATGTCACGCATCGCAAAACCTGAAACCGACCAAATTGAATTGCCTTATAGCGAGCGTATCGACTTGGCTCTAGAAGCCTACAACCTTGCTAATGCGACCAAGCCCGAGACTTTGTCTCTCCGAAAAGCAGCCAAGCAGTATGGCGTATCATGGGAGACCCTCCGCGGGCGATCTAAAGGCGCCATACCAAAACAACAAGCGAATAAGAACAAACAGCGTCTTTCACCAGTTGAGGAAGACGTTTTATCTTCATGGTGCCAGCAATTGGAGGCTTGGGGCTGGCCTGCAAGAGTTTGCCAGCTTAAGAAGATGGCATATGATATACTACAGAATAGGGGGGATAACAACAAGCTTGGAGTTAATTGGGTAGAGAAGTTCCTAAGCCGCCGCCTTGAATTAAGGTCCCGATTTATTCCACCCTTAGATAAAGAACGGTTTCTTGCCCAAGATCGAGAGATTTTGCAGAAGTTCTTTGATCTATATGCCTTCACTAAAGCTAAGTATAATGTCCAAGATGGCGATATATATAATATGGACGAAAAGGGCGTTATGCTTGGTGTAATTGCTAAGCTAAGAGTGATCGTCTCATCAGCAGAGAGAAAGTCGTATATGACGCAAGCTGGAAATCGAGAATGGGTATCGGCAATTGAGTCCGTTAGCCTAGATGGACGAAAGCTTCCTACATGGATTATCTTCAAAGGAAAGGTTATGTTAAAAGCATGGTTTGAGAAAATAGTTCCTGGAAGTGGTACAAAAATCTCAATATCACCAAACGGATGGACAGATAATGAGCTTGGTCTGCTTTGGCTACAAGACCTATTCGATCCAGAGACAGCAAAGACACAAAAAGGAGAATTTCGAATGCTATTACTTGATGGCCATGCTTCACACATCACCTCCGAAGCTATTAGGTTTTGCCTTTCAAAGAAGATCATTCTTCTTTGCCTTCCACCGCATTCAACACACATATTGCAGCCTCTAGACGTTGGNCTCCGAACTCGAAACTACTCGTACAATATCTTACGTGGAAACAATAGTCGTTTTGATAATAGCTCCCTGATAGACAAATATATCATATGAACTTGGGAGGCTTGTCCTGAGGAATCGAGATTGATTAAAGATTTTTACTGTCCCATCTCCTTCGGTAACTAATAATACACATTATATTTCCATCAACACACCAACACACCATTCTGACAAAATACTGACGTCAAAGGTGCGTGCCGCAACGCATCCAATCGGTTGGGTTTTGGTAGACCTTGAGAGACGAAGGACTAGGGGGGCGAATTTATTGATCTTCAAGTCATGTGCCATGTTGCATATCTTCCAGGAGGCCATTGCTTCCGGATCTTCTCGGGCTTGTTGAAGGATATTTGGGATGTACGAGTACAAGATTATAATGTGAACTTGTTATGTTCAGTGTAACCTGCAATCCTGATCACCCGACACTTGATGAAGGTTAGCGACGTTATAGATCGTCGGAGAGGTACCTCCACCTCCATAACTAACTCATCGTCTTCCTCGACGGATTTTGCCTCATCTGATACCTCAATAAGAGGTTGCTCTGGCTCCAATCCTCGCTGTACAGCTATATCTGCAAGGGTAATAAACCTTTCATTCGGATCCAGGCGTACCTTCATTCTTTTGACTGGCCGAATAGCTTCCAATTCAGTCCGTGTATCTTCAAGCTCTTGCTGTACCAAAAGCAAGCTGAGTTATGAACTTGTCAAAGCCTCTACCGATTTTACGAACCATTAATCGTGCAGAGGTGCTTCGTATAGAGGACTTAAGCATACAACTGATATCCTGGCTTTTCGTAGGGGTTAAAATATTAATGATTGGTTTGGGGTGGCCCGGCGGCCACCCAGCGATTTTACAATGGTTTGTGGCGATTGCAGGGGTAAAGCCCAGTTGCCCTCCATCCTGCAGTAATATTCTTTACTGTGAAGGCAGCTATACGTGCCTCAGCATAAAACTGAAGGAATAATGCCTTGTCAACTCGTGTAGCGTCGGTCACGCTCAAAACTCGCCAAGTTGTCGTCGATATGCGGTTTTCAAAGCTGAAAAACATCCCAAATGTAATGGCTGGGTAACGTGAGAGGTATGAGTAGGTAAAAACAGCAGATATACATTATTGAAATAGCACTGGGCCATAAATTCGTCCGTTGTTTGTGATCCATGGCCGTCAACCACCAGTAATCTTGCCTCGGAGGGATCACTAGTGTCTGTTCCCGGCAAAAACACTTTCATTAACCACTCTAACGCAATGGCATTACTCGTCCAGCCGGTTTACGTGCCAATTGGGGTTATTTTTCAATACTTTTTCGCACGAAACCATTGATCCTGGATAGACTTTGCCTTGAAAATCACCAGCGGATTGAGGGCAACCCCTGTCGCAGACACACACTCCACGAATGAGGTCCAAGAGCGTGAATGGTCTGTTTTACAGGTACCTCCTGCTAACAGTCGGGCAGATACAGTTCCTGTTACACCTGTCCCAGATATAACCCTTTGATATAGCCAAGGCAGCAAGCTTCGCTTCGGCTTCTGTTTCTCAGTCCTAATGTTCAGGTCTTGATTCAGGAGTATGTATGTGCTCGAACAGTAGAACTGTTGGATAGAAAGTGTGCTGCGAGAAAGGCTCTTGGAGTTGAGTTGCACCCAATATTTCCAATTGAGGCAAGCAACAGGATCGGTGCTGATCTCGTAAATCCCGTTATCTCTCCGAAGGTTGCCGAGCTCGTTGGCGAGGAAGATGTGGCCTCCGGGGCAGTAGTTTAACCAATAACGGACGATGGTGATGAGGTTTCTATAGAATGCCGCTTCGTTACCACCTTTGCGGCTTCTGAAGGCAGTTTGATCTTGGCCGCGTTCTTTGACGGTGGTGGCTGCGATATATTGAGCGATAGAGACTCCAACGACGGCGCGGGCGTTATTCCATTGTGTTCTGTTTTGTGCTTGCTGTTCTCTACGACTTCTGATGATGTTGAAGTTGTAGATGTCGATAACGGCTTGACCGATAGTATGAGAGCCATTAACATTGACGGCATTATTGAAGACTTGCAGGATATTAGGGATCAGGCCTCTGTGGCTGTGATCTTGATCGACGTTGAATTGGGCGGAATGTTCATTTGTAATGGGGGGGATGGGGTAGGGTTCCTGAACCGAATCGGCTGGATCCAGAGCTGACCAGGTGATAGAACCAGCTGGGACTACGTTCATTGTAAAGGCTTGGGAAATTTGGGAAACTTGGGAGTATTTGACCTTTTTTTAGGAGATTTTGCGTACGTAGCAGATTGGAGATCTTGTTTATAAGTGGTTTGGGTGAGAAAAGTGAAGGTCGGTGGAAGAAGAGGCTATAGAGGATATATAATATTATGGTACGTCTATTATTGAGAAGGTTCTAGTGCTGGAAAAATGCATATTTAGAAAGCTGAAGCATTTATTGATATACAAGAAACTTGCGCTGACTTTGGCAGCCAGCGCGAGTTTCAGGGTACCAGACCGCAGCGTAAGCTTTAGAGGAAGAAGATACAGTACTGTTAATATGTATAGCATAGCGAAAAATGCCCCTGGGAGCTCTGAAGCTCCTGATATCCATAGTGTTAGCTCTGGATACAGGTGAGCCCTGCGCTGCAGGATTATAGTTGTAAATCAAGGAAATTAAGCAAACACAGGCCGTGTTTGCCCTACGAGCTTCCGAAGTTTTGTAGCTAAGGTATCCAACATAGCTTACATCTATAATATTAGCTCTGGAGCTTTCGAACGGGCTCGCTCGGGCCCAGTTGGTAAATCTGGCGTTATTGATGGCGATTGTATGGCTCCCGAAGGCGTGTTGTTTTTTGTGGTAGATTTTAGCCATAAAACCTAAATTTTTTAGCTTGCTAGGGTTTTACACCTTTTCTCCCACGATACCTTCCAATTCTATCGAAAAATAAGCTTTTACACGAGCATACCCCTTCAGCAGCTGAAGCGCTATGAATATCCCCAGTTGCCACTGTGGCAACCCCAATTGCTACCCTCTCACGAGCGGTACGAGCTTCGGATCACCACCAGTAACCGATGCAGCCTTCTCTACCCCCTCACAGAGGGGCAATCTCTCCTTTAATGGCCATAGCGATGAGCTATCCTATGAACAGCAGGTCAGCCGAGCTTATGGGCATCGCCCAGAGTCCCCAGAGCCCACGGAGCCCACAGCAGGCTATAGCAGCCAGGTTGCCCGGATCCAAGCCGAAATCCGAGCTGCGAATAAAAAGTCTGCCAGAAAGGTGCACACAGAGCGCTCTGTTGCCGTTGATAAAGGGGTAAACATGGCCACATCTACCTCCGGTTTAGCCATGACTAGAGCCTTAGGCTCCACAGTCAGGCCTAAGATCCCCCCTCTCTATAAAAAGACCTTCTATTTTTGGTCAGAGGAAGATACGATGGTTAAACCCATGTTCGCTGGTGAAAACTGCCCAATGGGTCCTAGTAAGACTCATGTCTTTCAACCGGAAAGCCTCGTGGGTAGTCTGCACACTTTTGCCTGGAATATGTTGGTTAGCCTTCCATATTGGCGGAATCAGACAGACTGGATTATGAGAAAAGATTTCAGGTCATGGGGTAAACCGAAAGCTTTGGATGGGCCGGAACCATGGGAGGAACCGATATCCGAAGATAGGATCTACGTTGGCACTTTTACCAATCTCAGGGTAGCCCCTTCTATTATCGATGTTCCAAGAGTTGAGATTACCCAAGGGGCGATTGCAGAAGCCTTAAAGTTGCACGATGGCCCTAGAGTCTATTTCTGCTTTATCGTTCCAGTGGTGGAAAGGTTAGGCGCGCTGGGTAAGCCGCCGCGAGTCAAACTGACCAAGCGCTTGACCTATAAGCCAACCGATTCGAGCCCTTTGGGGATCGATAATACTCCAGAGCCTCTAGTATATAAGGCAGCACCAGGACCTCCCGAAACGCGCGATGAGAAAATCATTAAAAGAGGTCAACAAGAAATACAGAGAATTGAGAAGGGAGGCAGACGCTCCATCGAAACACCCTTCACCAAACCGATCGAAGCAGGCAAATCAAATGAGAAACCGGAGCCAATCCCTAGAATCGACCTGACGAAGGAACCCTCCCCGGATCTTGGTAGTTTTTTGCAGAGGTTGCAGAGGTTGCAGGGGAAGGATACCCAGTATCTAACGATGGAGATGTTGTCACCAGGTCTATAGCCAACTCTCCCTCCCCAATATTGGGAGATCCCGAGTATATTATCAAGCCTAAAGGAAAGGCACCCTCCCCAATTTTAGGTGATCTTGACTGTATCACCAGGGATGAATCTCCTTTTCCTGATATAGATGATTCTGATTCCGTGGCTAGCGTAGGCACGGTATCTAGCGTAGCTAACACGAGATCAACAAGCCCGGTGACTACCGAGGCAGAAGTGATTGCTTACCTTCTCGGCCTTCCGAAACATAAAAGGCCTGACCGGGCTAGATCAGTTTATAAGGAATTGATGGGGGAAGAGAACGTTGACGACATCGACGGCTTTACGGATCCGAAACGTAAAAGAGACCAAGATTATGATGATGACGAAGTAATAACCGGAATCGATGAGGGGTTTTCTTTGCTTTGAATTACAAAGTCGTAATTTGCGTAAGCCAGCTGTGAAAATGAAAGATTGGTGTTTAGAGAGGGCTAGTATACCTATCTGTAAACCGGCTTTTTCGATATGCGTATGTTAGACACCTTTCGGCAATAGCTCAGCAGAACTAAATCCCTTGGCGTTCAGGCGCATAGTAGCTGGTACCTTTATATTTAGGAAAATGATATTTTCACCCCTCCCCGACAACACAATTTTGTAAACTATGTATGCCACATAAATACCTAATGGAAGAACCACGATTGTACAACCTTGGAGCACCAAATATTGTTATTTACGGCGACGAAGCATCTCTCTAGATGGCATCAAGAAGTGGCAATATCACGCGGATTCACAGTCTCTTAGACCAAGGGGAAAGTCGCCGGAAAACGTTTGCGACTTGCCTGCACACAGAGCGGCGCGTGCCATGCCTCCGGTTCCAAAGATTCGCGCCCCAGAGCATCTACATCGAAATCCGGATGTCCATTTCGACTTACGGCAAAGTTTCGTATCAAAACTGACAAGTGGCACGTAAACGACACGTGTCTCCTTCATAACCATGAAAAACACTCACCGGAAGATCTCGTCGGGTTTCCACAGGCGCGTCAGTTAACCAACGACCAAAAAAGCGTGGTGCATCGTCTTTCAACACAGTCGGTACCAACTAAGAAGATCCTTGCGTACCTTCGATCTGAACCCGGAGGGTCTCTCGCTATTTCAAGGGACATTGCGAACGAAATCGCCCGGGGCAAAAGAGCACAGTCTGGAGGGAAACGCCTCTGCAATTGCTCTTCGATACCTTGACAGAAAGATTGAAGCTTGTGTTTGAAGAAAGGAATATTCACCAAAGGGGCTTGGGAGCTGGGTATTTATCATTTCAGTTTCCCATCCACGGCCTCGTAAGATCGTTCTCTATCGAGATACTTGCATGCGCATGAACCTCGTGCTTGCAAATACCTATACGTTTCACCGTCACTATCACGCCTCTTGCATTGTCACATCCTCGTGGAAAAATGCAACAAGGACTCACTTATTATTGTGTTAGACATACACAGGCTTCATTGAACTATACAAGGCTGCGCAATACTTTGCAAAGCTCAACCAATCGAATGAACATGATTGCATTCACCAACTACCGAGATTTTTCACGGTAAGTAGATCACGTAATATCAAAAAAGACGATGCCGTACCATCCACGTGCCATCATCTAAGCCACATAGGAACCAATCACGATGCCCCAAGATGGTCCCCCCCTTTTTTTTTTAATCGCCTTCGCCACCGTGATTGCATCGCTAGGGCATGGAACTATATTATCTTCCCCGATCGCCGTGAGGACCAATCCAATGGGGACCGGTATTGACCTGTGGCAAATACCAAACCGAATCCATTGGTTCATCGGTTCTCCATCGCAAGCAGATCCGAGGGCACCGGACCAAAGCTCGTGACGTCGTGATATCATTTCCGAAAGAGCTATTTGAGATCCAAAGACTCGATCATAAAACAAAAAACAACACAAAATTTCAAAATTTCTAGGAAAATTTCAATCGCATTTTAATTTAACCAAATTCACCAAAATTCAATCTGTAACCCTGCTTCGACTACTAGCTAAATTGTTTTGACATAATACGGACCCGGAAGATCCTCATCATCTCCTGGCTCACGGTATGTATTATGCGGCTTCGCCCCCCGAGTTCGTTATTTTATAATGTTGCGTCTATCGACAACCTCTTCGTCGCCGCGGGCTAAAATGTTTTTAATATAAATATAGCAATTCTGGCTCTGTTGATGAGTATGGGTTTTGGGATGTCGGGCTCGTACCTAGTTCGCGATCATTATCTGCTTAGGCTGGGTCAACGCCAGAGATATCTTTATCTTCAACAACAGGAACGGGATGTTTGTCCTGCGAAAGATATTCATTCGCACTAGCGTCAGATATATCACGCGTGGGATTGAATTCAGCATCTGACTTCATCGCATTCGGGTCCACATTTGAGATGTCGCGCTGAGGTGGATTGAATTTAGGATCGGACATTTCTTCGAGACTTTAACGCGATATGCATTCTAGCCAATAGGCATGGAAAGCTCTAGATCGAGATATTAAGTCACTACTTAAGTTCTGGTAAGTGACTTCATATAGTTGGCCGACCAACATCTCGACGTCATCATCCGGAAAACGGCTTGACGTCATATTTACCTCTTTACAAATCCATAGCCATAACAGTATTCCCGTTCTAATATTTTGTGCTTTTTACAGTGGAATATGGGTCCTATCCACGAGAAAAATTTGGTGGCACCCTAGTTATTTCTCCAAGACTGGTTCCGGGTCTCTCTAATAGGCTGATATGGCCACTGGCGGTCGCGTTCCGCCCTTATATTTTTGTAACCAATGATCCTAATGTTACATAATCATATTATAGGTTGGATCGAGATCGACTGCTCATTGGTAAGTTCTTGAGCTCTTGCTTGAGCGGCCGTCTTTATCAAAGGCACGAGAGTAACCAATGGCTCAGCACAGGCGATAAATGGATGCTGGAGAAGAAGAGGAGTTAGCATAAGATAGACAAAGAAGCGCCTAACAGGAAGAATTTTTCACCTCAAGCAAAACCGACGACGAAGCGCGTTGCTCAGGGTCAGCCGTCAATGCCGCTTGCAAAAAGTCCCTTATGTTGGTTGAAAGATCGTCTGGGTAGTTGAGTTTTGGCGTTCCAATTTTTGCTACTAGATAGAGTGATCTCAGAGGCGTTTCATTAAAATATGGAGGCTCGCCCTCAATCATCTCAATGGTCATGATACCCAGGCTCCAGATGTCAACTTTTCGTCCGTACTCCTTACTAGTAACGACTTCAGGTGCCATCCAGTTTGGACTGCCAATCATGGTTGTTGTTTTATCGGTTCGGGCGCAGAAACCAAAGTCGGCTATACGAATTGTTAGTATATACAATGATTGGAAATCGAACAAATATGTGGTACACACCGATTTTAACATCCCCTGCAAAGGAGAAGAGAACATTGTCGCTTTTCACATCTCGGTGGATAACATTTTTTGAATGCAGATACTGGAGACCTTGCAGGACTTCTCTACACACTGCAGATATTTGTCCCTCGGTCATAAGGTTATAGGTCACAACATCTGTCAAACTACCACCTTCCATATACTCCATTACCAACCATAGGTGACTAGAGACCAGGAAGCTGTCCACAAGTTTAACGATATTTGGATGCTCGCTCTCGCTCATTACCAAGATCTCGTTTATGATCAGTTCTTTCTTAGGTTGACGCTCCATGTTGATCTGCTTGATAGCAACAAATGCATTGGATCCGTGTCTGTATCCAGTGTAGATAACACCGGAGGCACCCTGTCCGATCTCTGCGCATCTATGGTAGAGTTTAGTGGGGTCCGCTGGGTTGCAGGCCGCTTTCAGGCGCGCCATTATGTCCGCATCTTTGCTCTGATCGCGATTCTGTCGGCTGTGATCGATGGCAGACTGCCGTGGGAACTTTGTCCTAGTATCAAACAACTGTAGTTGATAGCTGGCAGACATGTTGTATACGCTGATCGGTCAAACTGAGAATGTGGCAACGTTGGAAGCAACCGATACTGCTGAGCTGGAATCTATTCCGACCGAGAGTTGCGGCTCACGGTTGTGTTGTGATAGACGTCAGAGTCACGGCAGCAGGTAAAACAGGAGCATTGATATCTGATCGTTATTCGCTTTTAGGAATATCTGAGTCGGCACGTAGCAACTATTCGAATTTATAACCGTGTCGGAGATGGTCGCTGGTATGCGATACGACCCTCTAACAATAGATTCTCTCTGTGAGATGTTTCGTTGGGGTCAAATAGTTCGGCTTGCGGCTGTTAATGTCCCGCGAACCGAAAATATACGCCAACATGGGCCCAAAATATGTTGCCCAGAGTTTAGCTGACAAATATTAAAAATTGTGACTCCTACTTTTCTGCTGTTGGTGTTACAACACAGGTGCGGATCATGTCGGGAAAGGCTTTTCGCGAAAAGGTCGTTGCAGCCATCCCCTGCACGACAGCTCGTGCACATCCTAGACAAATTTTGTTAATTACTCATAAGATCTGCTAGCTGCAGCAGTTCACAAATCAAACACTGGGTTCGAGAGTACTTCGTAGAAAAAAATTTACTTATACAAACTCAAAATCCCATACAAAATCAGTGTTTTTTAGATTTTTGTAACCCCAGAAAACGCCCAGTTTCGATTCAAAAAAATCAACAAAAATCCAGCCGATTCTAATACCAAATCTCTACTAAGTTTAAGCAAAGGGAGTATTTTTACATTTTTTTTTTTGAACGATTTCTCAGCTATGGAAATTTAACGCTATTAAAATTTTGAAATTTTATATGGTAAATTATATTATTCCCAGCAAAATTATCATATTTTCAAATTGTCAGCTACTTGATAGCTTTTTACTCCGTGAATACTATCATAAAAGATTGAAGAAAATTTAATCTCATATCCTGTGATTCAAAGTTTGAAAAATGAGTTTTGATCAATTTTTTATAATAATATTAGCTAGGTTATGTCGATGTGAAACCAGCTGGTTTGTGTAAGATTTTGACCTTGTGGACAAACTTTTGTCCTAGTACTATACGAAGCTTTCTCGTTTGGAAGTTTGATTTGAGTTACTGCAGTAACCCCCAGCCCCGACAGTTGAGTAAAACCTGTTCTACAGAAACAGCCCTTGAAACGATCGGCGAAATTCAGTTCTCCTTCCATTTGAATTTTTTGACTGGAACTTCAAAATCAACGACCATGTCCTTCTTATGCAGTAACCGGTCTGTGCGCAAACCATTGATTCGTAAATACAAGACGACAATGAAAAAATAGAACAAAATAAAGGCAGACAACGCATTAACAACCACCCGGTTTGGCTACCATCATTCGCGAGGACTGCAGCGATTCTGGCTGGCATGGTTTCCACCAGCTTCAACAAGAGCTCTGGTGTAATCGCTTGCCATTCAGTTCGTATTGCAGCCTCCAGATCGTCTTGTGTTCTTGATGAATGACGCACAACCCGCCTCTTCAATATGGCCCAGAGATTCTCGATAGGATTAAGGTCTGGTGAGTTAGCTGGCCATATTATTTTGTGAATCCCGAGGTATTGCCTGGCTGCAACAGCTATTCTAGCACGATGTGCAGGCGCACCGTCTTCCATAAGCTCAATACCCACCCCCTACGCCCCAGCCTGTAAGTGTGCCTGTCCATGAATGGCTTGATGATAGGCTCGATGACATGATCTATATAAGTTTGCCCTGTAATCGTCCCCCAGTCTCCGCGCTGCCATAACAGCAGCTCAGTCTTCTGGTCGCCCACAAATCCACCCCAAACCATAATACATTTTTTGACTGGTATTTGGGTGCCAGGCAGTCAGAAAGCAAGGCCTCGTCTGGGCGCCTAGTTACATATATTTGGTGGTTAGACCACGACCTGAAATAACATTCATCCGTCCACAAAATCGACATCCAGTCTCTGGGTGTCCGCCAGTAATGCTCTAGTGCAAAGTCTATCCTAGCTTGTTTATGAGCTTCCGTCAAGAATGGCAGTCTCTGGGCCTTATACCGGCCATATCCAGCGCTGGTAAATGCCTCAGCTATTGTAGATCTGCCTGCATGCAACCCCGCTCTTACAGCCAGTTCTGGCCATGGTATACGCCTATGTTCAGCATCACAAGTAGCCATTGCCACCAGGTAATCCTTCTGGGCCTGAGTCAAGGCTTTGGGCCTGCCAGTTCTCTTTCGCTTGTCTGGGGTAGGTGGTGCATTCGCAGCCGTGTGAGCTGTTGATTTTGAGATACCGAATGTCGTGGCCAGCTTGCTGTATGGCCATTCGCCGTGATGGCGCAGAGCCTGTACGTAGTGCCGCATCCAGGCTGGTAACTCATGGGTTGGCGGCCTGAATGATATCGGTGGCCCGGCTGCTAGTATCTCAATTGGTGGGAGGGTAACTGGTGTTGCTGGTCTCATGGCCTGCTCTGCCCAGGTCTCCTGATTTTGGAGGTAATGTTCATATTGTGTATCAGCCTCTATCTCTGGAGGAAGGGGGGGTTGTTCGTGGCCTGGGCGGAACATATAGAGCAGCCTGTTTTCTGAGGTCGAATAGCAACATTCGCTCGTCGTAGGCGGTAGGATTACGTGCCGGCATGATGGTAGGTGTTGTGATGTTGAATCGCTGAAGGTTGCCCTGAAGGGCTTTTTGATAACTGAATGGTTTGCGCACAGACCGGTTACCGCATTGAGTAAGTGGGCCTGGAGTGGATCGTTCTGATGTAGATGCAAAAAGTGGCCCGCTTATTAACTACGTTAGTTGAACGCGAAGATTTGTTGTATGGGTCGACGGATTTAGAGTAGAGGCATGCTTTGCGCATACATACATGCATTTGCAGCCGTCGCTGAACTGAATGCCAGTAAGTTTGAGACCAGGTACCAGCGCTAGTGGGCGGAGCGAATAACCACCACAGCGCTCCAGCCCAGGAAATGCGGCCTGAAAGCAGGGCGAAAAGGCGTCACACTGAAACTATTCCATTGGCTTGCAAATTTATAATTGGGCTTGATTCACTTGTTTGTTTCCCGTTTCTCGCTAATACCTATATAGAATTTGGGCTTGAGCTCTCATCAGCTTGAGATTTTTCCCCCCAGCGCCCAATGCCAAAATCTCAGCCCTCGGATAGGTCAACTCAAGCAGGCAGCCCCATCATACTCTTGTGACCACAGTGCAGCTTCTATCGGCAAACATGACAACAGGAAGCTCAAACGGCCCCATCCGTGCGGCTAAGACAAATTGGTTGGGCGCATTACCGAGAAGTCTGGAACGACCCATCCTTGTGCATCATACTAGCCCGATTTGAGGTGTGATCGAGCAGCCCTTTCTGTCTTTTGATATTGTAGTTCAGGCTCTCATTTTTTTCCTCTAGCCGTAGCCTGATTTGTTCCAGTACTGGTCCGAATATGGGCTGGCTCTTGCAAAAAATGGCATGAACCAGGGCGATAACAGTGGAAAGACAGCAGCAAGGGTCATCGATCTGGTCACTTGCATTTTCGCCGGTTGGTGCCTCTTTGCTGCCAATTCGATTAAATTTAAGAAACTTGCTTAACTTGTAGATACCTTTCTCTTCTTCTAACGATCTGGCCGTCAATACAAAAAAATTAAGATTTCCCTTCTTTCTCGAGTTCCATCAACATCCGCGACGCGTGACGGCTCGATATCTCAGCGCATCGGAAAGACGATTGAAGCATTTCAACCATGGGGGAAGGACAACCGGGCGAAACTAGCCCTTTGTTGAAGGTCGAGGTGGGGAAAAAGAAGCCATGTCTACCTGTCATGCAGTTAACAATATTAGGTACACCACATCCTTCCAAACGTCGAAATGATGCTATTAACTAATACTAACTTAACATCGAATCAGCGATATGTCGTATATCCGACCCGATAACTCTGACAAGCCCTTTCTCATATATGCCCCAAATGATTAGAAGTTTTGGGGTAGCTGAAGCAGACATCGGATTTTGGGCAGGCAAGTTTATACCAGCTCAATTCTGGTGATGTTTTTTAACCTTTGTTAAAACTGATAAGCATTACTCGAGCTAACTTCGACATATAGGCATAATATTGGCCTCTGTAGCGACGGCCCAATGCTTAACAGGTGTAGCATGGGGCCGAATAAGTGATATCTTTGGTCGTAAGTGCCTCTTTCTAAACATGTGACACGACTGCTGGCGTAGAAATGCGGCAGTGGCAATGTTCGTAACGGACAAAAACATGATGCCTAACTCCATTCCGTGCGCAGGTAAACCATCTATCATTATCGGCCTTATCATCATGACGGCGAGCATCCTATCGTTTGGCTTCTCTAACAGCATACCCATGGCCATAATTACACGCTACCTTGTCGGTTTAGCTGGAAACGTCAGCATCCAACGCACTATGGTTGCGGAACTCGACCCTGACCCGGACTTTGAAGATCAAGGCTTTGAGCATTCTGCCCCTGGCGTGGAATCTAGGTACAATATCCGGTCCGGCGATAGGTGGGATTCTGAGCGAACCCGCGCAAAAGTACCCTTCAGCTTTTCCAAAGGGCGGCTTTTTCGACAAGAATCCATGGGCACTCCCTAATCTGCTCATTGATATGCTGCCGGTTACCGCATTGATACTATCGATACTGTTTCTTGATGAGACACTACAAGAGCGGAAATACAGATATGATCCAGGAAGAGAGCTAGGGAAAGTCATCGAATCCTTCTTTGATTGCAGTTTTTCGGTGCCAGATATCAGCAGGTCTTCTCAGCTTGACAGGAATAGAGCTACAGACGATGAAGAATCCTTGCCGAAGCAGAGCGCACCAAAAGCGCCCTTGCCCTGGAGCGCAATCCTTACACCGCAGTCAACCTACGTTGTTATCCTTTTCTTCTTAGTGGGTATCCATCGCGTCACTGCAGAACAACTTCTCGCCCTCCTTCTGGCTACGCATACTCATTCCAAGTCTGATCCGATACGCCTTCCATTTCATATTCCGGGCGGGTTTGGCTTTAGCAGCACCCAAATAGGATTAGTATTTGTCCGCAGGGGGTCTCATCGAGATAATGGTACAGGTTTTTGTCTACACGCCTGTGGTGCGAAAATACAGCAGCAAGAAACTGCTCGTCGCCGCTGCGGTCTTGGATCCCATAATATATTTTATCACCCCATATACTCTGTATTTATACAGCCCGGGTTGTGGCGTTGGAGACAATTGGGCTTGTTATACAGCTTGGACGTCCATACTGACCATGATCAGCGTAAACAGTGTTCTTGGGCTCAACAGCTGCGTCGTTCTTATCACAGACAGCGCGAGCTCGTCGAAAGCTCGCGATGCTAAATGGATTCGCAACAAGCGTATCTGCCTTTGGGTTAATAATCGCGCCAAGTACTTTTGGGTGGTAACTACGGGGGTGACAAAAATAACGTTCCAACACAATTACCAGAAGCAAACGATACCTGTGAGTACATCTGCCAAAACAAAGAATTGCCACCATTCAATCAACAGCGTAGTTTTTAAAACACTTTAATAACTTGAAGTTAACTCAAGTAAGTGATTTAATCTGGTCACAAATCTCCGCTCGTATTTTCTTTAAAAAATTTGTGGTTTTCGAGCGGATTTACTTTGTGTCGTTAGTACTGAAAAGTACCTGCTCAATTTGTGTTGCTGCGTTGGAACGTTATTTTTGTCACCCCCCGTAGGTGGCTGTATAGCATTGGCCAGAAATCAGAGTGGACTACAATCCCCTGGGTTGGGTTGACCAGTGTTGCGCTGGTGTTGTGGCTCTGGCTTCCGAGAGTGGAAGGAAAAAGAGAACTTGAAGGGGAGGACGACGATAGTGGGACTGACATTGATAGTGACGGGACTGCGAACAGTTACAACGGGAATAGAACTCTCCCTGTTAGAAAGCTACAAAACGAAATTGCTGATGCTACATGTACGATATCTACGCTTTATTTCCCTTTATATTTTTTGGATAGCTCGAGGTTAGTGCTTTGGCTTGGGCTGTTCTGTAGTAGACTTTTTGTAGTTTGTGTTGAATTTGTCAATTCACGGCGTCCGGAACAAAACATGCTAAGATACCCCGGCGGCGGATTTGTCCTATAGGCCTATCCAACTTGGAATGATGACTTGCGTGATTAACGTGATTAAAAATTTGGGGAAGTTGACTTCACCAGCTTTTCCATCTTGAGGCTCGCGCTTGATTCTGTTTTGCAGTGTGCAGGTGTGCAGTCCTGTACACAGCGGCATGCGAATGAATCCAGCTGTGAGAATGACGAGCGCGAGCTCTCGCCGCAGTACTGCAGGCAGAAGTGGTTGGACAATCGTTACCCCTTGAAGCTAGTCCTGGGGGACGCTGCTTGAAGTAACGTATTCTACCGGGACGTGAAACACACCGGGAAGTGAAACAGAATAAACAAGCCAAGATTTTTGTGTTGATACCACGATCACCGCACGATCTCTTAAACATCATCATCACTTCTAAACAACCTTGATCATCAACAGTACCACCACCACCACCACTATTACCATCGATATAAATTGCGAAATGGCCACTATAGCATCCAATTATGGGATTACCAGCGTGAATTCAACAATATACAAACCAACTCCATCCTAAATCATCGATCCAACACGCGTTCTTTGGAATTTTGTATGGATAGCAACAAATCTTTCATGGACTTTATGTGATGGATGTAGGTCAAATTGGGTTAAAAATTGGATATTTTGGAAGCTTAGCAATAGTGCTATATGATGGCTACAAGAACTATCGTGATTTGTAGCGTTGTGGTTGTGATATCATGTTGTAATTCATTGTAGAATCGACGCGTTTTTGTGTGGGGAGCGACATGCTGTTGTTTTTCTTGTTTCACTTCCTGGTGTGTTTCACTTCCCGGTAGAATACGTTAGTTATCATGAATCTGGTAACACCGCTGCCGCCGTAAAGACGGCCCTGAATGCATATCGAGTATGATAAAAACGTTTCAATCTCTCATTGGAGAACGGGTGGGTCTGAATTTGACCGCAGTGCCTCTAACAACCGTGTATATAAGTCTGGATTTCTCACTCCAGGTTTTCTTCGAGTTTTGCATGGTGACGGAGGATACAAGGCGCATGGATTCTCGGGTGCGACCGCCGGAAAAGAGCACAATCTTATCTCCATCTATCTCTCACCTCTCTGCAGCTCTGCCTCACTTTCTTCACCTCACCCACCACCAGGCAGCTTGCTGGTTAAGTCCCACGCGAAGATGATGTTTAGAAGGGCACGAAGCTTCAAAGCTAAGCTTTGCGGCTGTCAGAAGCGGGTCCGTCAATCAGATATCATGGTATGTAAGTTGATTCACCAACCGGAAGAACATGTGCCCATGGAAGATGCCTATGAGTATGTAACGTTTGACAATGTGGTCCCTAAAAATCCTTTGGAATACCTCAGCCGCAAAGCTTGCGCGATCTAACAAAGAAGGGACGCGGAAAGTTCTAAATTAAGGAGCACACGCCCGAATCTTCGAGGTGCGCGCAAGTGCACTCTCGAGTTTTCCTACCTGCATTCTCAACCTAGACTCATAATTAAGGCTTGGATGATCGATCGATAAAAGGCAACGCCTGCCTGCAAGCTGACGGAGCTTCGCTTCTTATTCGGAGATTCGATCGAAGGGAAATTTTCAAAGGGATCAGAACAACGACGTTAGAATATACTCGTCAAGAGTTAGTTTAGTGTCAACTTCACCAACCGCAAGGAAACGAAAGAGGAAGCGAAGTCTATTTCTTCTTATCTGCTGAATTAAACATGCGCCTCCCAACGGCCGCTGCGCTGCTGTTGTTATACGCAGCCGGCAAAGTCGTAGGTCAGCCGCAGATAGTTAATGCTAGGGAGAGAGAGACGACGACCTCGACGACCTCGGTATCTTCATCGCCGACAACGGGGACGACCTCGACATCTGAAGCGACTACCTCTACGACATCTGGAACAAGTACCAGTGCTACATCTAGTTCAAGCTCTAGCTCTACAGAGGTCTCCAGCTCAAGTACCAGTACTACCGAGTCAACAGGGACTTTGTCGACTACGAGTGTTGATACTTCAACCACGGGCTTACCTGATGGTTATGTCGTAATTCAAGCCACCACCACTGAGACTTCTTCGTCGACAGGGACTACCCAAGATGGCTTGACGTCGACAACTACAACTGAGAGTAATAGCTCGTCTTCGTCGTTATCTCCGTCCTCTATTATAACAGAGGAAACCAATACCATCAGTACCACCACAAGCAAGTCCTCGACCTCATCCTCGACCTCATCTTCAACTTCATCTTCAACCTCAAGTTCAAGCTCTAGTTCAACGTCAACCTCAGAGCCGCCAACTACAACATCTAGTACTTCAATTAGCGAAACCACTTCAACAACGGAAGCTGAAACATCTACATCAACGAGCACAACTGAAACTACAACCACGACAAGCACTACATCTGAATCTCCCACTTCAACGACCGAATATGCGACATCTACCACATCGTCAACTACAACGTCTGAGAGTAGTACTACGACAGAAGTAACGAGCACCAGCACAACGGAGTCTAGTACCACAGAATCCACTACAGAGTCTAGCACCGCTGAATCTACATCGGAATCTACTACGGAATCTAGCACAACAGAGTCTACCACCACCACGGAGCCTACCACTACCACGGAGTCTACCACTACCACGGAGTCTACCACCACAGAAACTACTATGGAGATAACCACTACGACAGAAGAAACTACTACAGAGACTACGACAGCAACCACCTCGACGACCTCGTACCCACCAGTAACACAGTATATAGGGCCTGGGAAGGGAGGATGTCAAATAAAAGGCGCTAAATGCCATTTCTACACCATGGAGCTCATCCCAACTCTGTATTATGTGACCACACTCACAATAGACGAATCCACGGTGACTTCAACGGCCAATGACAACGCTACTACTACTGTTGTTGCTTTTCCAGGTGATGAATCGGTCACTACAATCAAGCCAGGAGATCCGATTCTTAGCAACAGTGACAATATCCTTCCCAGCTCATTTCGTACACTCACCGACACTGATGACTTCAGTTTCGCCTATCCCACAACTTACCAGTTCATATTTGTATATGATTTACCTGCTAGCTACGACATCCCGAGTCCCGAAGTGTCTCCAACAGACGGAGCACCGCCAGTTCCCACGACTGATATCTGCCCTGATAATACTGTACTCGTCACCGTTCCGCCTTACGGTGACTACGCGATTTCTGTTTTCAAAGGCTGTCATAGCTTTAGTTACTATCTGAGTTTCACAAGAACTCTTGCAGTCTCGACAAAGACCGCAGTTGTTATCGAAACCAAAGCCAGTAACGATATCAATGGGCTCGGGCAGAATTCAAAGACGACCACAAAACCTCCTGAGCAAGTGAACACCCCGCCACCGAACTCAAAAACTAGTCCGAAACCTCCAGACACCGCGCCGCCGAATTCGAAGACGGATCCAAAACCTCCTGACCAGGTAAACACCCCACCGCCGAATAGCAAAGCGGCCACAGCAGAAACCTCCAGCGTCCCTGTCTCAGGACCGGATGATCCTCAACTGGGTCCTGGTTTCGCAGAACCTAAAACAACTAGCCGGCCTTTGAATGAGAATACAGACCAACCCAAGATGGGCCCTGAGCAAGGGCCAACTAACGGTCCCAATCCAGACCTAACGAGATTTCCGGAAGATTTTCTTACCTGTTACGGGGGTGACATAAATAAAGTCCAACGCAGCAACACAAAGTGAGAAGGTACTTGCCAGTACTAACGATAAAAGGTCAATCCGCCCGAAAACCACCAATTTTCAAACAAAATACGAGCGGAGATTTATGAAGAGACTAAAATACAGACTTGAGTTAATTTTAAGCGGTAAAAGCGCTTTAAAAACTACGCTGTTGATTGAATGGTGGCGATTTTTTGTTTAGGCAGATGTATTCAAAGGTATCTTTTGCGTTGTGTTAATTGCGTTCAGGGCAGGGTTCTCAATAATCCAGTCTACATCAATCAGATTGATTGACTGATTGGAACTTGGATTGGGATGGATTGGTTTGAAATATTAATCAGATTGATTGATTTAACTAATCCGGGGATTGATCGGATTGGTTGGATTGATATTCTGGTGGCTTGTGTTGCCCTGGTAATTACCGTGCATATCAAACCCGCATTTTCAAGCTGATCAGATCCATTTTTTACCAGTTCATAGCACTGTTCGCGTACCTCAAGCACCACTTCCGCAATTTAGATCCGAACACAGCAACCCCTAAGATGGATCTTTCCACGCTTCCGCTATCTACAAAAGACGATACCGATAGCATCTGGGGAACTGAGATTGCTCAAGTAGAGTCCCAGGCAGAGTCCCAGGTAGAGCTAGATACACTCTCCGTGTTTCACACAACACTTCCAGGCGACATTGCTCTTAGAGACCTGGCCAAATCTTATCGAATTGCGGATATCGTAAGCAGGAAGAATCGTGGATGGGTCTGGAAATATGGAATCCGACTGGAAAAGCTGTCGGATAATTCAATCTGGTGGCTATGCCAACGTTGTTAGTAGTACTTCACCTTTATAACTGGTGCAAAGCCCTAATTTGCTTAAATAGGTCATATTGCAGGCCAAAAAAAGTCCCATCTTTTCAAAGCCTTCTCAACATCTCATTGTAATTCGTATATGATAACTGTCCATCATATCAATGAGAGAAGTAAAATACCTCTTAAGGAGAAATCAGGGCCTCTAGGGAGCGGCGAAACTGAAGACTCTTTTCAGAAGTCAGCCTTCCGGCGACATTTGATCCGATGGATTGTGGGAGACCACATACCATTTCGACAGGTTGAAAGCCCTTTATTCCGAGCGATGATGGCCTATTGCCGTGGCGATCTTCAAGAAACAATTCCACAAAGCGGAAATACTATTCGGAACTGGATAGTAGAAGCCTATCGGCGGGCTCAAATGGAGCTTCGAAATGCCCTCCATAAGTCGGATAGCCAAATCCATCTTAGTTTCGACGCCTGGACATCCCCCAATTCGCTTGCTATTATAGGAGTCATAGCATATTGGATTGATGAGAAACAACAGTTGCAGATTACTTTGCTAGGGCTTAGACAGTTGATAGGGCAGCACAGTGGCGAAAATATGGCATTCGAAGTCTTGGAAATCATGAAGGATTTTGAAATGGGGTCCCGGACTGGATATTTTATGGCTGACAATATCTCAAGCAATGATGTTTTGGTGGAAGAGTTAGCTAAGCAGCTAGGAAATCGGTTTGAAGCCTCCGAACGTCGATTATGCTGCTTTGGCCATATCGTCAATCTGGTTGTAAAGGCGCTACTCTTTGGCAAAGATGTAAAGGCCTTTGAGAGAGAAGCTGCGTATACTGCGCAGGTTGAAGATGAACTTAAACAGCTCCGAATATGGCGAAAGAAGGGGCCTGTTGGCAAGATCCATAATATTGTTATGCATATTCGGCGTTCACCACAGCGGATTGCAGCATTTCGCTCTATACAACAAGTTGCTGGGGATACGGATAGCCTCTTAGTAGTTGCAGACAACGATACACGCTGGAACTCAGTGCATAATATGCTTGAAACGGCCATCCACCCGGATCAGCGATCTTTTCCCTTTTACGATCTCTGGGGTCCGTCGAGATCCGTTCGATCTCTACGACTTTCAAAGATTAGAGGTTTCGAGCGTAGGTCGCATCCCCGNCCGCGAATCTCAGCTCCACAGCCAGGGAAATCACAAATGGATATACGGCCTTCTGTTGACCGGTTGCGACGTGGCGCTTTACGGGGACGAACGGCCTTATTGACCGTAGCAGTAGGTGTCGTAGCCCTAACGGCACTGTCCGAGGCCGTCATGGGAGGAGTCGACTGACAACGGGCAAACTCTGAAGACATGGTAGATCCTGGAGAGGTGGGGCTATTAATGGATGAGTCAGTATCCGAGCGATTCGTGAGAGCCAAATAGGTGAAACTAACCTTTTGAACCTGTGAGGGGCATCCCCTTGAGTATGAACGTGTCGTAGCACTAGATTGCCATTCACCTCAACAACCTCAAACTTAGGATTTGCCGGGCAGGCTGCATCGTCGTCTACTCTTCTAGTAGGTTGTAAACCCATGAGGCTGGGAAACCCATCCCTGCTCATCCAAGATGAAGAGGCGGATGAAGGATACGTAGAGTCTCCAAGGGCAAAACCCTCCTGGGAGCTAGGCTCTGGCGAATAGGATCCCGTGCGTCTGGGCGGTTCATTTGCCTCAGGCTGCCATATATAAGACGTAGACTGGGAGTCGTCTCGGAACGGCAGGTCGTGATAAGTATGCTCAATGGGAATCCAGCTGTTTGATGAACCCCAAGGGTCTAGCTCGAAGGTGAGGTCCTCTACAACGGGGCGTGCGAGGTTGTTGCCTTCCAACATTGAGCTGGCCTGCATCAATTCAGATCCATCCCCCCGATATGGCATGGTGGAGTCTGCCTGGGCCAATTCAGGATTCAAGGCTGATGGGAAGGGTCCCTCATGAGAGAGCTGTTGCATTTGGAAAATCTGCCTCCGGTGCATGATTGAGGTTTTAGCGTAGGAGAGGACTGGTTGAGATCTGGTAAAGATTGGTACTGATTGGTCAGGGATTCCAAAACCGGAACGAGGATACATAGACAGGGTCTGAAAATGTGGGGAATTTCCCCTATAATTAGGAGGTGTACCTTTTTTTACAGGGGGATTTCGATGACTATATGAGCAGATACGCAGACGATTTTCGGACAATAATATGAATAATATATTAGACATTTGAAAGTCGGGTGTGAAGGTCGGACGTTAGTCTCAAGCACGTGGCGGAGGCACTCCGAGACCTCAAACAGCATCACACAAGCCCAACACAGCCTATCATCGCATAGGAATGCCCAATATAGCAATAACATATTCTAGGTGTGAAACACAACGGGGAAGTGAAACACGAAAACAACAGCAAATCTCAACTATTCAGTGAATAAATACAAAATATTCTTCTTCTGCGGTATCATAAGCTCCATCGTCACTACTCTCATCATCACTATTGTCACCATTATTCATTGCAACCGTGGCCTTGTTCGATTTTTTATTACGATCTTTGCGATTACACTCTGCCGCCTTCTCATCCAATTCGATAGCTTTGTCACCCCACAGGAAATCAACTTCGTAGTCATTCAGTACACGCGCATGTGTAAGCCTGGGCCTGCCGGCTCGATTATAGGATGCTTTCCGTAATTGTGTGGCTGTGGCTATGGCTGTGGCTGTGGCCTGTAGGATGGTGTTCTCGCTCATAATCCGTCCAGTGTTGGCTAAGCTTGCGCACACTGGCAATAGTTGGTGAACTGAGTAATGTAGGTATCCGGCCTTATCCAACGAGTTATCCACGGTTTTTTGCGCGGATCGAGGCCTCTTTGGTGTTGTTGTTCGGCTTCGGTTTGTGCGGCTTGTTCAGCCGGGTGGCCTGGCCTGCAGTTTTGACAGTACCCCTTATCTACAAAAACTGACATTCGTCGAAACATGTGAATAGAAATGAAGAGACGTAACTAGCTGCCTCCAGAACATCGAGTCCAAGACTGTCGAAAGCTAGGGGTTGGCTTCGAAACGAGTGGACTGACAGGCATCCGACCAGGTTCCACATTAGCGAGTAACATCATTGGCTCGGATTCAGCCAATGGTTGGCCCCATTTTTAGTCGTCCCATCTCCAGAAAATATTCGAAGGCTGGATGTGCCCTCCTTTCTAAAGCGCCGTGTTATTGTTTGAACAGTTTATTTGCAGCCCGTACCACCGGCCATCGAGAACCAAAATGCGAACTATATTACAAGCTTCGAGCACAAGCTCTATTCTTAAAATATTTATATTTCTTACCCTTCCGACGTGAAACTCCAGCCCGGAATAATTCATATTGGCCTTTACCTTCAAAACGGCATTTACCTTCAAAACGGCACATCTGCCGACGTTGCAAGGTTCATCTTGCTGCGCGCACGACGATGTCAGATTTTCCCGCGTATTCGCGGCCGGCAGTACCACCTTTGCTATCCTCTAATACTGCAGATGCCAGACCTACTGCCGCAGAATTTAACAACGTCCCACCGCCCCCGCAAACAACTGCGAACGGACTGCCAGACGTAACACAGTGGAAACGATACCTTCCGCGCCGCCCCCAGCTTATATACCACCTCCAGAATGCCGTTCCTCGCGGATATACGATGACTTGGGTCTGCATAATCAACCCGATAATGATCTCGAGCGTGCTGTACCGCCGCCTCCGTATACGGGTCCGACTAGACAACCAGCAATTCTATTGTTCAGTCGAGGTCCTCAACCCGGCGACGCGACTTCCACGGTACATTACCCGACCATGGACTCATACATGAGGGCCTCAAGGCGGCGGAGAATGTACGGGGCGGTCGTACTTGCCAGCGTCATAATCGTTGGAATTATTCTCTTGGGAGGTTCGATAGCCAGACAGATGGGAGGATCAGATAAACCTGACAGGAGTTGAACCAACGTGTAACATGGTTTTTGGATACGATTTCCTTCGAAAGGCTTTTACATACTCTGGAATACCCGGGCTTCGAAATCGACGATCGTTTCAATATTTTATTTCTCTCTTCCTTTTAACCCCTCCAAATCTGCTATTTATTGCGTAGCTCTCATCGGAAAAGGTTCTGGCGTTTTCACTCTGGGTTGATTTAATTTTTGGCATGCGGTTGAGCATTTCATTTATTGGTATATGGGCTGTTTCTTTACGACATGTCGCTTTTCGGACTACAATTAGCACATGTGTAGTATTCTGAGATATATAACGAACAATCAATTTAGCGCTCCCTGAGGTTCTAAATGCACGTTACACACGGCGCAAGTTTGAATCCGGACATTAAACTTGATATATGGACGTAGGATCCATGAAGGACCATGTTGTCCCTGGACATCAAAGCCGCTTCTTCATGCAAGCTTTAGCTAATCTTTTAGACAGTATTTCAGCTTTGAAACCCACGTGGCTACTTGCTGCAAATCCCGTTGTTCTCGGTGTCCGCCCAGGCCGCTAGGAAACAATGTTGGAAAAGCACCTGTAAAATAATCAGGGTCTTCCCAGCTGCTCATCAAGGTAGCCTAGCCACGAATAGCGTAAGATATCATCGGTTCATCTCTTTGGCTATGTCGACACTCGTCCGCACGCCCAACGTCATCAGTACCTGTCGTTTCGTCACGAGTGCCACTTACCAGTCCTAGGAGGGCGTCTATCATCCGAACATTAGGGTCGGCCCGCTCCCCGTTGATATCAGTATAAACAGAACCGGTTACCAATGGATCGTCCCCGCGGGAATGAAAGGCTTCATCTTGTGCGGCCTGCAGATCATTTTCGCAATTCCCAGACCGAAGGTTGACAGTATATCCTTCACGTTCGTGATGGTCCGGGATCTCAAGACACGTGATATTGTCAGCGATCTCAGGTGGGATGAATTCGTCGGCCCAGCCATCTATCATTGAATAGTTGACCGTGAGATCACGATAAAGATGGTTGTGCCGAACGAGATATTGCAATGCCGCCAAGCCCTTATCCTTTCGAACCCGTAAGAACGGTTTCAGATCCGCATCCCAAGATACCATCTCTGCCACCCCGTCACTTTCATTCCTTTGCATCGCATTCTGCTGGTTATGTTCTGCTTCCTTGGCCTGGGATCCCCTTCGGCAGTATTATCCGTATACCGATCAACATCTGCAGTTGGAGATTCAAACTTTTAAATCCGGGTTTGTAAGCTTGGAATAAACCCGGGAAGCTGTTTGCGAATGCGATCCTCTCAGCT
>JAJTTY010000054.1:0-52785 GCA_036971295.1 Dactylellina cionopaga
GGCATGCATCTTCTCTAATTTCAAGATCGTGGTTAGTAATTGGCTTCGGGGCACAATGGTTATACTTACAATTCCATGTCGAAACAACTTTGATAATCCATGAGGTGTATCTTGCCGAAATATTGTGACCATTTCTGCCATGGGTCGCCCCAGGCCAAATTCGCAGCGAGCTCTTTGTAAACAGCATAGTTACCGCATTTTGTTTGCGGGACATCCCCATCTTCCCCACGTTATCCAACATATACCGAAGCGATCTTGTATTAAAATCAACCACCGATTAATGTTTACGTAGTGCATTATGATACAGTCATGCCCTCGATCTAACAGCTTCTCTGCGAAATATCCCTGGTCCTTAGCACCATCGATCCATTTCTGTGACTCAGAAAGGCGAACTTGGGGCCATGTTCTTTTATGGCGATCATCAGTTTCGATCACCCTGTGCGTAGTATATGTATCTTCGTATTTGCGAGATCTAAGCCGATGAGTGGGATCAATACGATTTTTTGGTTAGATAGAAAAGCGTTTCGAGGCCGTTCACTATCCCCGGGAAATACCGTGGCTCTAAGCCCTAAGTAGCAGCGAATCCCTCCATTTGAAGCATATTGCTCCCAAAACATAGCAAAAATGACCTTTGAAGAACGGGCAAGTGAAAAACGGTTGAACGGGAATGGCATAATCCCTGGGAAAGGTGGGACATCTAGTGCTCTCCTATGACGCAAAGTACATCGTAAGATAAACTTTGGATGGAGGGCTTCATGTTCACTTGATAGAGTGGGCGCAATTTTTCGATGCCAATTCGAGTGCCTCTGCTTAAATAGATAAATAAGAAACCTGAATTGGACCGCAGCCTAGTTAAGCTCGTATCCATATTCAGATACCGAACCGTTATTATATACAAACAGAAAAGGAAAGAGCAAAACCCTATCCGAATATATCCCTGTATTACGTCTTCTCACACCTTCCGGCGTGTGCTTGACACATGCAGTGCATGTGTTTTTTGTAGATGAGACTCGAACTCGACGATGGTCTGTGACTGTGATTGACACCTAGGATAAGGACACTCTTGCCCATCGTGATATTGGTGCTGCTTAAGACAATGTCTCCACAAGTTGAATTTCGAGCCATACCTATGCGTTCGCTTAGCGATGGAGTTTAACGAATCATAGAAGCAAAACGGGCATTGAAGATCCCCTATTGCCATTTCTTCATCTGGACGGACGAGAATCGTGGTTTCGAGGGGTTTTATAACTTCAACAGGTTTTTTAACTTCTTTCGATTGAAGCATTAAAAATTCGTCAATGTCGTAGATCGTAGAAGCATCGCTATCACTTCCCCACGATTGCTCGTCGTCTTGACCACAAATTGTATCTTCTGAGCCTACCTCTGTTGGTGTATTTTTTCGAAACCTGGTGTCTCTTTCCTGCCTCTGATTATTCTGTCGTCGTAACTTTGGCGCAAGGTCGTCTCGTTGGCGACACAGGTCTATCATGGCTTCGATGCAACTAATGCGTTTCACCCTTTGTGCTTCGAATGTATCACGCTTGGAAGGTTCCTCGAATAGACAGCCGCTTAAGAGTGCTCTGTCTGTTGGCATGTTGTACTCTGACTCTCCATCGTCTTCGGGGGTAACTGCTCCACCGTTTCTTTGTCTCTCGATCTCAAGAGTGCCATTGTGAGCGAAATATTCTTCGTAGGCTTTTTCGTAGGCGCGGTGCCTCTCCTTCATTTTGCAGGTATCTTTCCGCTGTTGGAGCACCCGAAGTTTCTTCAACTTTCTCTCGTCTTGATTTACGCCGCGGCAAATTGCCTTGGCGCGCAGCTTCTGGTATTTGGTGTTCAGCTCAATGTACTCTTCGGTTTCGCATATCCAGTTCTCAAGATTTCTCTGGACTTCCTTCTTGGCCCTGGAGTCCCGCCTCAGGCTCATATGTGTTGCGAGTTGATATAACTTCGTGTCCGAGGGGCACCCGACGAAGGCTGCATGGACGTCTGGAGCAAATCTGCTTGTGTAGTGTTTGCCAAAGGTACGGCTGTTTTCGTGGCCCATGGTTCGGTTGCGGCGTGCCTCTGAGATCGCAATCCCAATCCGTGTGCCTTCCGAGGACACGCTTGCTATCGTTTCACCTGTTAGCCTTCTGAAGATCGATAATGGCGAGATATACTTACGGTCCATCGCCTCGCCAGCCCCGCGACGGAAATTGTACAATCTTGTAGGATTGGGGAACCCTGCTTCACGTCCCAGATACCGGACGTGCTTTGCCACCGCCTGATACTTCAAGGCCCCTGATTCTGATATTTTGTTACCCTTAGGATTTTTGGTCGGCGTCCTGAACAAGGGAACATCCATCATCGAGTCCTTCCAGTGGAGTTGAAGGCTTTTACTATCGCGGGGTATCTTATCAAAGTACAAATCCTCTGGTTTCTTTATATACTGGCTTTCAAACGCTTCGTCGTCAAATGCCAAGGCAAGAAAGTGACAAAGCACATCAAAGGCTAGAGGGGACTCAGATGTTTCTCCGAAAATAAATCCGGTTCTAATTCTGTTAGCCTGTAGTCTGACTCTTTGTAAGAAAAATATTACTTACGGTTCTCTCTTATTCGCCTTTCCTTTATCGAGCCTGTTGTCGAAGATAAGAAGAAGTGTCTGCTCTCCTGGATTCTTTTCTGAACGCACTTTGAAGAGATGTAGATCTTTGTATTTTAATGAATCAGGCCGCCGTGTTTCTACAAAGACGCTCGGGCGACAACTCGTTGAGCATGCTAAAAGCATGAACAGTGATAGCTGTATACGACATCGCTCCAGTGGCAGGGACATGTCTGATCGCTTCCAAAGATGAAATAGAAGAATGAAAAGATCGTTTACGTTGGCGGTATCTTTCTTATCAGTGCTCTCTTGAAGATCGAAAGTTGGCTGGAGTACCACGCGAATGAACTGAGGGATTGTCTGTCAGTACCCACTTTAAGTCTTTCTTGGAGCTACATTTCTCACCGCTTTCAAATCGTCGTCTTCACCCCGTATGTACCTGCGGCCCATTCGAGCTTTGTACATCATCAGGAACTGTCGTATTGTGACATTGAGAGAATCCAATTTCTGTATCCTGTAGGTATCCGTCTTGAGATACCACCAAAGGAACCAACGTTCCTCTAATCTATTATACTCTTTTAGGTGTTCAAGAGGGTCTAACTTTTCTCTTCCACGGGAATATCTGGTGAAAACAGCGATGAGTATTAGAGATTTAAGAAAACATACTGTGAATAAGTGAACATACCTGCACCATCGCAGCCATAGGTACTCTGCAGTTATCTTTGCATTTCCCTCAAGAGCTGATCCAACGGGCAGCCCCTTTTCTATTTGACATATTTCTCTGCAGTTTCTAATATCCTTTTCAAGCTCATTGTCCGAGCTGAATTCTGTATCAGAATCAGGGTACCCATCAAGAATCTCGGTATCTGAATCTGAAAAGTATTTCGTCTCCATAGTGCCAAAGCAAAGATAGACTACTAGTGCTAGCGGCTTCAAATAGATAATTTATGCCGAAGGTTAGTAGGCTTAATTGTACAGGAGTTATTGAAAAAGAGCTGGACCTTAAAAAGACCAGAGATTAGCTTGCTGATTCTATGTTGCTATCTGTGATATCACATCTTACCGGATTCTTCAACTAGAAACAAATTCGTTCTCAAACAACTTTTTGCCAAAAGATATGTTTTGTTACAAGCCGTTTCCTGTTATTGTGGAGGAATGTGAAAATTTGTGAGGGGATTTGTGAAGGGCAGTTTGTGAGGAGAATTTGTGATGAAGAATTTGTGAGGAAATTTTGTGTGTGAGAATGTGTGAGTGAGAGAGTGTGTATGTGTGAGAATGTGTGAGTGAGTGGGTGTGGGTGTGGGTGTGATTGTGATTGTGAGTGTGATTGTGAGTGTGATTTGAATGTGATTGTGAGTGTAAGTGTGAGTGTGAGTGTGAGTGTGAACTTGAAATTAAAGCTGTGAACTTGATGGGGTTTCAACATCTTATATAAGATCCGTCCTATATTTGACTCCCACCTTTGAAAAGCTTTCACTCCTCCTGAAAAAATATTTTAGCTGTAATACTAAAAAATATAAAAAATTAAATACAAAATATCAAAAATATTATGGAAAAAGGTGGTTAGTTGAAAGTAAGGAGAAGATACAGGGATTAAAGCAAAAGAAAGATATGTGCAAAATAAAAGAAAAATGTAAAACCTTTTAGGAAATCTGGAAAGATTATTTTAAATATAATAATACTCTAGAAATTTAAAAGTAAAAAAGTAAATAAATCCAACAAACCTAACCCAATAGAAATAAAAATTTCTTAGAAAAATATAAACTCCTCAGCATATATTTATTCAAAGATATATTAAAAAATAAGTTTTTTATATAATAAAAAGGCTATTGTATATCAATGATAGAAATAATAATATCTTTATATTGACAGTAAGATGATTTATCAAAACTTGTAAAATAGTAGCAGTTAAAATAATTATCTTCCCAATTCTTACCAGGCCTACAACCATAATCTTTAAAATATAATTATCCTAAAAATAAAATATAAATAGTTTGCAAACCTATTGTTTATAATATAAATAAATTTAAAAAATTCAAAATCTCAAAGTATTAACTTATAAAAATATTATAAATAATTATTATTACATTAATTTAATAAAATAAAAATAATATTAATAATTTTAATTATTTTATCTGCTTTTATGATAAATTTTATGATATTATAAGAAGGCATTATATTTATGATAATAAGTTTAATTTTTGGAGATATTTTAAAAATAAATATTTTTGATTTTAAAGAATTTTAAGAATATATAAGTGTTGCAAGCCCAATTGTACTACAACTTATACCAAAAAAATTAAATTTAAATATTATTTATAATAGAGGTATAAAATACATATTTTTTACTAAAAATAAACACAAATTCAAAAGATTCTGAAAAATAAAAAGATAATAGCTATTTATATACCAGATTATAATTGGATAATTATCTATTTCAGTCTTAAAACACTTTATACTTATTATATTTTTTTTATAAAACTTCAAAACTAATAACTTTAAGAAATATATTTATTAATTAAAGTTTACTAGAAGAGTTTTAAATATTAACCCAAAGTTATAAATATAATGATAATAGATATAAAGTTTGTAATGATAGAAATTTTTTTATAATAAATTTTTATAAGTATTATTATTAGAAAAAATACGTTTTACTTAGTGTTAAAATTAGTGAGAATTATAAATTAAGTTAGATAAATTCTTTTATATTTGTAAATAAATAATGAGAAGTTATCCAAAATTTAGAGTATATTTTTTATTAATAATAGAATTTATTTTTAATAATAAAATATAATCTTGGTTAAATATTAGATTTAATAAATTTTAAAAATGTTTTGGTAAAGTATATAAATGCCAAAAAACAAATATTATCTATTTTAATTTTTATATTATAATATATATTGTTATAATGTGATAAAAATTGTTAAGTTTTAAAATTCAATATAATATATTTCCCCCTTTTTTTTTTATAATAAAAATGATTATAGTGCCACAATAATTAAGATTTACAAATAGGCTTTAAAAACTAATTTATAAAAAGATGTACAATACCACAAGGCGCAAAAGTTCATAGCTGAAAAAATATGTACTCCCCTTTAATATTTTGAATAATCTAATTTATTATAATATATTAAGTAATAGATTTAGGAAAGTAAATTAGATATAAAATAAATCTAGTTTACATCACCTCATTTTATTTGTAAAAAGAAGCCTAGAGAATTTTATTAAAAAATAATAAATAATTGCGTGTTACACTTTTAACAATTTGTATTAAAGATTTTGAATTAATAAAAAATAAAATTAAAAAAAGTAAGATGAATATTATAATTATTAAACAAATATATATCTTAATATTACACTATATTCTTTTATTTATAAAAAAATAATAGAATTTATAACCAGCTAGCGAAAATAAAAAAAAAAACAAAAATAAGAAATTAGGTATCCCTCAAAATCTGTAATAAAAAGATTTTTTTTATTTAATATTTATTTATAATATTAATGACACCGCTGATGTTAACAATATAATTTCTGTATTAATATCCAAACAGCATCTTCTATATTTTAATATTTTTAAAAATATAAGTACGGAGAATGAAAGGCTATATTAAAAATTTAAAGCAGTTAAGGAAAAAATTAAGAAACTCCGTAGAGATTTTTTAAGAATATAAGATAGGGTAATATCATTTAATTAAAGTAATTTAAATTAAATCAATTAAAACAATTTATTAAGGAAAATTTAATTATTTAAAAACTTTATTTTTAAATAATGAAAGTCTTTAAATGGATTTATTTCTATAATGTATGAAATATAAAATATCATTTATCTTTAAGAATCTTCTAATATAAATTTTTAAAAATGTACTGTGGCCTTGATATTAATATAATTAATTATTAAATATAATTTATAAATTTCACAACTTATTATTTAAAATTATTATATCTTTACTACCTTTTATAAGTTTTTATATTGTTATCCAAAGATTCTTGTGTTTAATAGTGTAGTATAATTAAATAATACTAATTATCTTATCCTATATATATATTTTTACTTAATATCTTTAGCCTTCGGGCCTATTATAATTATTGAAAATATTAAAAAAGTAATCTGCTTTAATAGACAATTTTAATTTAATATTTGTATCCTAAGAGTCTGATAGTCTTCTACTATATATAAACATTGTATATCTAAAGATAGATTTAGATTAAGCATTCAGTGGTAAATTTTTGTTGTTTTTAGAATTTAATAATTTTCTATTATATATAAATGTTGTATATTTCAAGGTGGCTTTAGATTAAACATTCGGTGTTAACATCCTATTACCAAAAAAAGATGTAAAGAAATATTTATTAATCTTGAAAAATATAATATTGTCGCTGGTGAATGATAATATAAATTCGGAATCAAATAATAAGTTTTGGTTGCATAAATAAATTATATTATATAATTTTCTATATTTGTGATTAACAGTTTTCTTGTATATTTTTTTATTTTTAGTATTTAACGTTATTAGTTAATATTAACAGATAAAATTGGTAATTTATGTTTTAAACCTGGCTATTGTTTTATTTAAATCATTTAGCCAAAATTTGCTTAAAAATTTTTAAATATATTTCTAAAGTAGGTTTTCTTGTAGTACCCAGAATATATTTGTAATTTGGAATTTTAATTTAAATACAAGCTAATGTAGCTAAAATAAAATTATATTATTTTTATTTTTAATGTTTTGCTTTTTTTTTTTGTCTTAACATGGGTTTATATTAGTGAGATTTGGGAAATTTCATATATTAAAAAGCTAAAGTTGTTGGTATGTATAAATAAATTATTTTATAGACAAAATATCCACTATTTTATATTTTTTTTAGCCAATTTTTAAAACTATTGTTTCCAAAATTAAAAAAGCAGCCTTAAAAAATTGTTTTAAAGATAAATACAATTTTAAAAAAAACAAAAGTTTTATTCCAATAATATAAATTTTAAAATATTTTATATTTTCAAAAAGAATTTTTATAAATAATACAATCCCTTTATAACTTAATATTATTTTTACAATTGTTTTTTTAGTCAAATCTTTTTTAATATAAGAAAGAAATTGGCTGTTGCTAATTTTTTTACAAATATAATAATTATTAATTATGGTTATCCCAAGAGTTTAAAGTTTAAGATATTAAATTAATTTTAAGTTAAGTACCACTATAAATCTAGTATTTTTAAATAAAAAAGTCCCCCATACCTTTCTGACTTTAAACAAATAAATTATAATTTTATTATCACAATTTAAACAAAGAATTTTTTGAAGGACTCCTAATTGAAGCCCGGCCTAAAACCTTAAAAATGGTAGAAATAAGTTAAAAATATCTTACAATTTCTCACATTTTAACAAGACTTTCATATCTTATCATTTTGATATTAATAACCTCACCTATTATTGAAATTCCTCGCCTAAAGAGTTTGTATAAGCATTTAATCTAATATTTTTGTATATCTTATTATTAAATATATTTATAGAATTGGTATATTTATTTTATAATTATAGATGTAATAATTTGTTTTTATTTTCTAATCATAATTAATTTAATAATATTATAAGAAAAATAAAAAAATTAATTTATAAATTTATTATTTAAATAAAAATCCATTACCTATGAATGTTTTAAAAAAAAAAAAATTCTTCTATTGTAAGGATATAATAATGGTTATAAAGGTATTCAATCAAATTATTTAAAAATTGGATTATTAAAATCTTTTTATTTTGATATAAATTTTGTACATTAAGAGACTCTTTTAATATATGATTAATAAATCTAGAAATGTGATAAAAAAGATTCATATTTTTGTAATTTTTTAGTCTATATATGTTAATTAAATGTTTAACATTTCTTTTATTAATAAAGTAATAATTATTATAAAGTAGTAGAAATTTTAGAACTTTAAAATGAACTTTCATAGCTTTGATGAATAAATAATGGTGGTAAAAATTTAAATTAGCCATGGGGTTTAGTATTCAACTCTAAATACTATTCTACCTAAAAAGAAGTAGGAAATAATAATGGTTTGGATTAGATATTGCCCAAAAATAATACTTTTATTCTTTTAAATAAATATAAATAAAATACAAAACTATAATTATCTAATAAGTATTATTAATAACCTATTGATATTATTTAAGCTTTTTAGATTTTTACTTTAATAAAACCAATAATTTTATATTATTAATTAATAGATTAAAGTAGTTTTAAAATCAATTAAAAAATTTTATTTACTAATATTTAAATTTGATTATCTAATTTATTTCGCATTTGTAAAAGCCTAAGTTATTAGCCTGATATTTATCCTAAAGTGATCTTAGTGGTATTACCACTTATTTTATTATTAATAATAGAAATTAATTTTCTCCATTAATCTATATAGAATTTAATTATATAAAAATTAGGGTTAATTTATTTTTGGAATATCAATATTATTAATTAAATAAATAATAAATCCAATAAAATTTACCCAGATGGGGAAATTAATATTTTAAGGATTTTATACTCAATATTTTTATCCAAAATATTCTTTTATAATTTATAAACATATTATATATCTATACACTAGATTTTGGAAACTAAAATAAAGTTAAATATTAGATTATAAAAATTTTTACTAGAATAATAATACCATTATTATCAAAAATAATAATTTTATATAATAATAAATAGGAGATAAATATACATTCTTCCAAAACTCTTACCAAGATAATATAGAATATTAAAAATATTTTTTTTAAACCAAAAGATTTAGGAGCAGTAATTTTCTAAATTTAGTTTTAAAATAAAAAACTTATTTTTTAAAAGTTAAAAAAACTTTAATCTAAAAAATTTTTATTCTAGTATTGGTTTTATTTAATAGGAAATTTATATATTTAATTTAGAACCTTACCTAATTAGAATGATTTGGTTTAAATTTCCTGTTAGTAGTAATTAAATTTTTTTTTTTTTATTTTTGGCTTTTTCCAATTATGGTAGCAGTATAATCTGTAGGATTTTGAGGTTTTAATAACATTGAGTATATCTTACCTTATACTAGATACTTCCTCCTTTAAAATATACAATGAAATAATATTTATAATAATGGAAAGTATATTAATATTACTAATATTAAAATTGGAATAACGTTTTTACTAGAAAAGATATTTTAAATCCTTTATAGGAAATAGTATTTAATAGTATTAAACCAAGTTTAAAAATTATATTAAAACTTAAATTTTGGTTTTGTTTTGTTAAGGATTAGAAACATATTTATAAACCTTTTAATTACAGTACAAACTAAAAAGTTACTTACTACAGAATTTTATAAAATAATTTTATAAAAATATAAATATTATTACTAAAATTTATAGAATAATATGATTTATTTCTTTTATCTTATAAAACCATCCAAAACCAGACCACTATGCAAACATAGAATCTATGAGATATGCTTACAGATTTTTGATTATAAGAAAGATTTTTATAATTATATATTTTATTTTCACGAATATTTACTTAATTACAATTTAGTAAAATATTTATTTAAAATAAATATTAAACCCCTAACTACAGATATTAGAATATTATTAATTAATAGTAGTAATATCCATGGGATTATTCCAATTTAGTACCTATGGGAGTTTAAAAGGAAACTTAATCTAAATTAATTTATTCAAAATTATTTCAATATTATATTCGGTATAAATTCCGATAAAAAAACCTATATTTTCTAAATCACGAAATTTATTTATTAATCTAATATATCAAATAATCTAATTATCCTAAAATTAACCATAAATGCCTAATCTATTTTCTGTTATAAAATTGAATTCTGCTGCTTGGTAAATAAAATATTCTATTAGAAATCTCCCTAGTAATATATACCATTCTTTTAGAAATTCTAATATTTCTTTTTTTTGTGGTTTAATAACGGCAAATATAATATTAATAAAATGGAAAAATTGTTAAAACTCATATATAATAATACTCATATAATACCAAATTAATTTTATACCAATGAAGTAGATAATAAAGTCAGGATGACCACTATTTTCATATTTAGGGGGAATACTTATATAATTTATAACTATAGTGATGCAAAGTCTTATATTAATTTTTATAACCACTTTCTAGATTACAACTATCTAATATTAGAATAAGAAATATATATATAGGAAGCATAAGTCTACTGAGCACAAATATCCAAAAATGCGAATTAATCAAAATAATAATTAATATATTTTTACAATTCCATAGTATTTTAAACTTTATAAAATCCCAAAAATTAACACCCTCAAGAATAATAAAATATCCTGAAATAATTTCATCAATATTATAGAATACAAAGCAAAAAGATTATAAGAGTTTCTAGTGAATATTAACCTAGTGGTATCTTTAAGAATTAAAATTCCAGCACAAACTATTATTATACCTTTAGTACCATTTTTTTTATTAAAATTCTGGTCTCAAAATTTCTTTATCTATTTCTATTGATTTCTAATATATTTTATAGATAGTTAAAATATATAGAACCAATTCTTTAATCAAGTTTTTCTTAAACTCATCCCAAGGTATCATCAACTTAATTTGATATTTAAAAAAAGAAAACTATTTTTAGATAACATTAGTATATTAGAATTTCTAAAGACTATGGTGATACAGTAATTTAGAGTCAACAGATCTTTGGATAAAATATATATATAAATTATTATTTTTATTTTTTACTTTAAACTTTCACAGCTACCAGTATATCACAAAAGAAAATATATTTATAACAGATAAATAAAAATATGATTTAAAAAAAAAAATATCTTATATTCAGAGATTCTATAAGTCATTTATAAAAATAAAATAAAAATTTTTTTAAATAAAGAGATCTTTATAAACATTAATAATATCACCCATATAAATATTATAATAAATAGATTAAATATTTTATTCAAGATATACATTAGTCTTTCATATTTGGAAATTTAAGCTATTAGCGGTTTTTCAAATACTCTATCTAATATTATCGTAGTACAAAAATTAAATAATGTTTTCAGGACCCAAACATATTCAAAAAGGAAGCTAAAAAATAGAGCCCAATCACAACATAAAAAAAAAAGAATTAGATAATATTACCAAGTTTATTTTATTTTTATTAATATTCTATTATATTTCAATACTTATTTTGTTTTATTCTATCCAATCAAAATTAATTTATCTTATGAAATCTATTAAGCCATACCTATTAAACATACATTTATATAAAAAATATAGTATAAATATTATGCTAAATCTATTAAATACTTTAATATTTTATTAATTACATAATAAATATAAAATTATTTATAATGTAAAAAATACTTTTTATATTTTATCAATTATATCAAAATCTAACATACTTTATATAATTATATTAATTATTATATTTTTTTTATTATAAATATATATTTATAATTGATATGAATATAATACTTTCCTTTGTATTGTACAACTGGTTAATGTTTTTAACAGTATTATATACATTAATTATTTTATTTTAGTATAATATGCTAATTATGTATAAAATAATAATGAATTAATTACTAATACCCAGAGCGAAGCTAATAAATATTATTATTAATATAAGCAAATAATACTACATTTGCCATAATCTTTCTATTGTACTTGAGTTTTTAATTATGGAAACTCAACTTTTTGCTATAAATCGAATTTTTATTATTAACATACTAAACCTATACATCTTTCTTTAAATTCTTCTAGATTAATATGAAATTATATCAAAATTTAACCAGTTAAAAAAATATTATTTTATTAAAGATATTCTAATTTTTGAATTTCATAGAAACTATGCTAATAATATTTTTTATAGGAATTTTATTTTTAAAATTCCTATTTTTTAATATATAAATGTTGGGTAAAAACTATAAATTATCCCATGGGTAAAATTAAACTTTAGTGGGAAAAAAAATATATACTTAAAAGTATATTAAATAATGATAATAGGGGGTACACCACCAGCTAATTGCAGTAAAAACTTAATAATTTTAAATATATTATATGCTACTAAATATTAATTTTATAAATAATATATTCAACATTATTTTTATAAATATATATATAATTACACCTGGTTTTAAAAATACCTCTCTGTTTATTTTATTATTATAAATAAAAAACAGTTATAACGCGCCTTTTAAAAATATTATGTATACTATGTAATTTTATAGTTGACAGTTTTAGTCGCTGTAACTTAAAACAGTTAGAAATAGGTTGAGTTTAAATGTGAGGATTGCACGCACAATGGTTGTGCGCTGCTTTTGTGTATATAACGGCAGCTTGCCTGCAACCTCTTTAGAACACCAGACTTAGACTTAACCAGAACATCAACCTATGCATAGCATAACATTAAATCATAAAATTCATTATTTCTATAGTATCTAGGAATATTAATATGATTTTTAATATTTTTCTAAAAACTCCCTCCCTGACAGGCCGTCGAAAGTTTAAAATAAAGTGAAAATAAATACAATAGAAATAATACACCTAATATTAAAATAAATTAAATAATTAGTTATTCCCTTTGGTTACATACTTTATCTTTGTTAAACTTGGAATGAAAGCTAAGCATATTGGGGATAAGAATAAAATTGATTTAAGCTTAAGAAGCTAAAGAAAATAAAAACTAAATTTTGTGAGTGCCTATATATTCTATTGGTTTAAGAGTTGTTAAATAAAATTGGGTATTTTATTTTGATTTTTGATTAAATAAGGTTTATAGTTTTATAAGATATAGATCTCCTGCAGGCTGTAAAAAAAGAAATTATATTAGGACTTCCAAAAATTTTTATAATTAATGATTAATGCATATTATTACTCTCAGGTAAATATATTTAAAAGTTAATACTTCTTATTCTTAGTTATTAATAATAAATAAATAAATATTAGCTCAATTTTTCTACATACTAAACTAACAGATAAATGAAAATTCAGTGGTAGATAGTTTTAGCTTAGAAACTCCCTTTTTAACATAGGAACTAATAACAGTTTCCAATGTAATAAGTTGCGGATTAATTAAAACTAAAAAAATTAATAAATTTTTTAAAAATTTAATGTTTTACAATAAAAAAAAACCTTTTTTTAAACATTTCAAGGGTCTAGCCTTAAGCAAAAATGGTTATAAAATTATATAATAAAGTTATATTAAATTATTATATATAAAGAAATAAAAATTAAAAAAACAGCAATTAATTATTTTATTACAAACTTCTACATATTATTTATGCTATTATTTTAAGAATAAGTTAGAATTTAATACTAAGATTATATTTGATATTAAATTGTACATAAAAGAAATTATAAATATTTGCATTAACTTATAAGATCAAGATGTTTATATTTGAAGAAAAAAAAATTATTTTTATATGTAAATATTCTGTTACCTTTATATCCTTAACCTGAGGGTAATTAAACTGCTCTAACTATTTGGTTAGATATCTTGCTAGGAATAAAATATTAATTTATTTTCATGGGAAGGGTAAGGTTAATATTCCTATTATTTTAACAACTTATTGGTACTATTTACTATCAGATTTTTATAATTCTTTTATTTTTAAATTTGAGAATATATATATTATCTTATTTATTGTATAAATATATTTTTTTACTTTTTTTTTTTAATTTGTTTTTGTTTTTGTTTTTTTATCTAAATTTAGTTTATTTGCTTTAAATCTAAGGCATGAGTAGTAGTCAATATCCCCTGATATTTTTAGGGTATAAAATGTAGTTTTTGAGAATGTAACTATTATAGAAAAAATCAAAATATTATTAATTAAAATATGTTTGGCGTATTTCTACAATATGTTTGCTATAATTAAGATAGTTAAATGATAGTGTACTTTTTATTAAAAATAAAAAAAATATTTATTTTATATATTAGCAAATTCTTGCCCAATTTAATGTAATTAATAGTAAGTATTTCTAGGGCACAAAACTACATAATTAATTCTTTTAACAATAAAGTACAATTTAAGAAAAAACATAATAACAAAAAAGCCCAATATAATATTATAATAATATAAAATAAATAATTAATTCTAATTTAAAAACAAGAGGTCTTATTCAAATAAAATAGAATAATATGGTTAGAGTATAAAGAATTTTGCTTAAAATATTTTAATTTTTGCTAAATATGGGATATAAATCCAGCTTATCATTTTGGCTATCAATTAAAAAATTAATAATAAAAAATTAGAAATATATTAGAGTTTTTTTTATTTGCATGTTTATTATATTCGCTAATAGTTATAAGAATTAAGAGAAATAGAAATAACTAAATATGTATGATTATATATAACAAAAAATATTACTTTTAAATATATTATTATTATATTGTTGAAATTTATTTATTATTAATCTTATAAACTAAATAATATGAAAATTATCCACTGCCTATTATTAAAAAATTAATATATTAATATATATTATATGTTAGTTTCTGTATTACTAATAAATCTTTAGTACACAAAGAAGATTAAAAACATTAGCAAAATTAAATTAAAATAATACTAATATTGTTAGGTCACAATATTTAAGAAAGGATTTAGAAAATATGGTCATAATTTAATTGTAGGCTAAAATTTTATTATACCTTAAATTATTATAGGAATAGTAATTAATATATTTTCTTT
The DNA here is from genome assembly GCA_036971295.1 of Dactylellina cionopaga. Lineage (NCBI taxonomy): Eukaryota > Fungi > Ascomycota > Orbiliomycetes > Orbiliales > Orbiliaceae > Dactylellina > Dactylellina cionopaga. The sequence continues at coordinate 15,271 of JAJTTY010000054.1, forward strand.
TTTATTATAATATTATTGATGATATTAGCAATAATTGATAGGATTTACTAGATATAGATCAAGTATATAAGTATAATAATATTAATATATAATAATTGGGATATGGGCTAAAAGCTAGAAAAAGCTTTTTTCAATTAAAACTTATTCTATCTTATACTTTAATTAACATTAAAAAAAGCAATTATCTTGATGTGATAAATTTAGTTAAGGGAATATGATGGAAATATAATATAATAAATTAAATAAAAAAATTAATAATTATTGGTGATAAAAATTATAAGGGTGAAATTAAATTATATCCTATGTATTTGTAAATATATTATTCTTTTATATTTCTAAATCCATTTTTAGAAAAATAGGATGTATTTATATTAAAATTTCTATAAACCTATAATAAAAGTTGGACAACTTAAATTTTAATTAAATATTTATATTTACTAATAATGGTATATACCAGGTATTTTATTAAATATATTATTATAGAAACAGGCGGGTATAAAAATAAAATAAATTGCAAAAATAAAAATTTTAATATTATTTTTTAAAGTTTTTATTTTTAAAGTTTTTCTAATATTTTAAATAATTATATTTTTCTTTTTTACTTACTACATATATTTAAAATGAAGATTTTTTTTATAAAATTACCTATTATTTGTAATATTTTTTTTACATTTATTTACTGTGCTAATATATTTTGGCAATTGTATAATTGAATTTTATTATTATAAATATATATATATTTTAATAAATCAAAGATAAATTATTATTATAATTACTTTAAGTAATTTAATATTTAGCTGTAGTAGAAGAAATATTATAATAAATTTTATATTCTATAAATTCTATCTATAATATAATTTTTATTTAATCAATATAATTATTAATTAGAATTATTTAAAAATAACATTTTTATTGTTAAAAAAAATAAGATCTTATATCTCCATAAGTAAATAATTAATAAAATTACAAGTAAATATAAAATATTTTGTTACTAAAAAATTTGCCATTAATTATCCTAGATAAAATATATATATCAAAGATTAAATACCCCAGGCAAAATATATATTATCTTTTATTAATCCGGTATAAATATTTTATTAACATTTTGTTTAAAATTTTAATCTTGATTCTCAAATCTTCAGTAATTAATATAATATCTATAGATAATTCTAATATTTAGTTAAAGAGAGTTTATATCACCCCTTTTCTAAATTAATTATTTTAAAAAATAAGTTCATCTGCAAATCATAAACTTTAAATAATTAATATTAATAAAATCATATAACTACAACCACAAAATAACTAATTTATATCATAGTATTAGGCAGTATGAAAATAATTTTAAAAACATAAATTAATTAATCTTTAATTTATTATAACTTATTAAGAGTAAAAGAGTAGAGCAAAAGTATTAAATATATTAAACAAAATTACACTATCATTAATTTATAGGAAATATAACAATACTGGCTTTATTCTATTAATTATAATTTTTTAATAGATAAAATTTAATATTTTTAAAGATAAATTGATTAAAGAAATAGAAGGAATTTTTAGCCATATTTTTTATAATTATATTTAAAAATTAAAAAAACATATATAAAATTATTATCAAAAATTATATTTTTTTAGTGTATTTAGTGTTTTTGTAATCCTTTTTCCCAACCTATAAAGTTTTTTATATAGAAATATCAAAATTATACTCTTACATTTTAAAAATAAAAACTTGGGTATGTTTTTAAAACCTCTATTAAAGTTATACATATATTAAAGTTTAAAAGACTGTTTATTATAGTATATATAGGAAATGACTTTAATTATAGTATAATTAATATATAATAAAAAAAAATTTACATTAGTGAAAAAATTTAAAACCTGATATATTCTAAAATTATAATAATATAAAATAATATTTAATTTTAATTTGGATAAAAATTTATAAAAGATTTTGTTTTGTATATTTTTATTCTATTAAAATATTACATCTTGTAATTAGTATATAAGTATTATCAAACTATAATTATTTTTAGAATGTTTTAAAATATTATTAATTAATAGACAAAGAAAAGAGCTTATATTAATAATATTTATTTCAATATTATAATTATTGGTTTTAATGCATGGGTTTATTAATTTCTTGGGTTTAAAATATAAGTTCGTGTTATTTTTAGTTTTAATATAAGTTTTTATGATTTTATAAATATAATTAATAACTTTGCAAATATAAAGTAAGAGAAAAAAATATATTATTTAAAGTCTTAATTACAACTGCCCCTTTAAATATCAAAAATTATACTCAGAATAAGCTCAAATAAAATATAAAAAATCTATTAAAAAAAATACTAAATCTCTAAATTAGGAAAAATTAAAAATCTTATAAATTGAAAATTATCTAATTGTCCATAAATATAATGATTTATACCCATTTATTAACAAAATATAAGTTGAATATAATTTCTGAAAAAAGAAGCATTAATAATATAATATATTTATTTTATATTATAGGTCTACTTTATACTAGATCAGGTACTCTATAAAAAACTATGGGAGATTTTTCTTTTAATTTTTTAAAAAAAATAAGTCTAATTTATACATTCCCCTAATAAAAAAATAAATATATTATAATCTGAATTACCATACCCACCCCTTGATATATTTTATAAATAATTTTTTTTTTGTTATACTCCATCCAAAAATACATTCCTAATTTTTTAAAAGTTTTAATAAATTTATAAAATTAATTTAAAATGTGATTATAATATAAATTTATCATTAGTTTATACCAGAAATACCTGCTATATTTATTAGATATTTATTAAAATATTTTATATAAAGGAGATTATTAATTATTTAATATATATTATTTAATCATGTGATTAATAATTTAAAAGCTTTTTTTATGAAAATAATTTTTATAAATACCAAGTAATATTTAAGGTTTTTCTTAATAGAATATTTAGTTGGATACCATCTTCCACAAGTTCTTTTTAATAATTTCTACCTACTCATATTAAATTTTTGAATATACCCTAAATTAGATGTTACAATATATAATAAATAAAATTAATAATTTATTCAATCCAAGGATTTTAATCCCCAAAACTACCAAAAAGTGGGAATTTTATAACCTTACATATATTAAAATTAAAACTTATATCTCTAATATACATACACTACTCAATTTATATTCTAATAATACTAATATATAACTAATCCTCGACTAAATCTAAAAAAATTTAAAAATAAATATTCTAATTTATTTTTATAATACAAATTCTTCTACTAATACTACATAGATAAATATAAAGGAATTATTGAAAAAATACAATTTTTAGGATAATTTTTTAAAAAATAAATTGGTAATATATTATAAATTTAGAAGATTACTAGAAATAAAATTCTTACTTAAAGATGAAAATTGTAAGTTTATTATTGGATTTTTCTTTAAATAGATGACAGTTAATCTCTAAACTTTAATTTATTAATTAATTAATAATAGATGTTAATCTATTATATATGTTTATTAAGTAAAAAAAAGAGTAGAAAGAAAATAAATCTTGAAAAAATAGAATTTATATTATTAAAATTATTAGATTTTTAGATTATTAGATTTTTAGATTGTTGGATTGTTAAATTATTAGATTGTTGGATTGTTTAAACCTAGCCTAATTTTTACAAATTCCTTTTAAGAATTAGTTAGAAAAATAGAATGTTTATTTTACTCCATTTTTTTTTATTTTGTAGTTTTAATTATTAATTAGGCTTTTAAGTTATTATAAATGTATTAAAGTTTTCATTCACCAAATAGACATAAGTTTTAATTCTAGAAGAAAATTAAAATTTTATTAAAATTTTTTATATTATCAATCATATAATCTATAATAAATTTATTGTTGCCTAAGAAACTTTGCTAATATTTAAAGCCTAAATTCAAGAATGGAAGAATTTAATATTTAAAATGTTATATAGTTTGATTAATTTTATAATTTTATAATTGTTATAGGTATTAAAGATTTGGATAACTTTGAAAAATATTTAATTTATCTTTTTCTGCCTTTAATTAAAAGGTACCTTTCATGTACTATCCATAATATAACATAATAAATATAAAATGGATTATAGGATTTTAAACAAAATAAATGATGTGATATCAAAGTATTAGTAAATATGTTATTAAAAAGTTTACTTCTGCTTAGATAGAATTTTTTTATATAATAATTTATTTAGCCAAGTAAGAATTATATATAATCTTTTTTAACCACCCAATGCTTTATCCCTAATCTATAATAAAAATATATAATCTACTTTTTTCTTACTCTTTCTTGTAATGTAGTTAATATTTTTCTATTTTAAACCTTAAATAGATAAAACAAAGTTATATAAAAGATAAGCATATTATTAGATTTAAAAAATAGGGTGTCTGAATAAGGAAAAACATACTTAGAGCCAAAATCCTAGATATATATGAGTATATATTTAATGTGTTAAATGTTGTGTTTTAGCAATTTTGCAACTTTATAGCTTTATAGCTAAATCTCGGTTTAGGGAGGAATAAATAAATAAGCCAAGTCTTATAAATCTGACTATTCAATTATCTAATTGTTTATACAGTTCATGCGTAAATTTTTTTTTGAATTTGCTTAATATTCTTATAATATAAACCTAGCTTCTACTCCTAATTTATTTTTAATAAAAATTTATGATATATCAATTAGTTTCCTTTGTTAGATTTAATTTTTATGTAACAAATTAAGCCAACAGTAGGCAAATTAGAGAAAATCATTCAAAATCAAAATAGAAAAAGTATATACCAGTATTATAAAAATATATACCTATGATCTGACCTAACCAATTAATTTAAAGAACACTTCTTTATAAAGTTTGAATAATGGAACCAAAGAAAAAGATAAAATAAAAAAAAGGGAATTTCTATCTAACTTCAAATAATTTATATTATTGAAATATAATAATAAAATCACAATTTCATCTAAAAATACAACCAAAATATAATAAGAAATTATATATCTGTAGGTTTTCACCAATCTTCTATATTTTTAGCCATAATATTCTTAATTAATTAAAAAGTGGTCCAAAAAATCTACAATTTTATCAAAAATCTTGATAAACATTTTACTTCTTTTTTTGCTTATCAAATGTTTAAATCCACTACCCCATTTAAATATATAATTTTTGAAATGTTCTAAAACCTTTTATTTTTTGAAAAATATATTTATATTTATTTTATAATTTTAAATATTATATAATATTTTTATAATCTAAATATTAAAATAAAAGGTATGCTATTTGTAAATACCAAATTTATTACAAATTTTTAATAATTTAGCTATATTAAATTAAATAATTTATTAGGGTTTCTTATTAAGCAATATATAAAAAGTTATAAAATTTTTATAGCGAAGAATATTATTAAATCTATAATTGAATATATGGTTAAAAATATGGTTAAATATATAAAAATATGTTTTATATATTTTTGTATATTGGTTGTAAATAATATATTGTACTCTTTATCTTTATGTTTAATTATATTTTAATATAAACTAACTTTTTGTTTTTAGTGTAAAAATAAATAGTAGTTTTAAATTGAATATAGCTGATTCCCAAATTTTGAGAATTGGTAACTATATTTAAACTGCGGATTAATGTAATAGCCCATAAAATATTAAGTTAGATGTTTTTATTATTAAAAATTTATTAGATTCTAGGTATAATTTATTTCTTAAAAAAAGCTAATATACTTCTATCAAAAACAATAACAATATATTTAGATATAAAATATTTAAATCTAAAGTTATACAAACTTAAATAAACAATAATAATCTTAAGAAAAAATATAATATCAAAAAAAATAAATCCTTATCCAACAAAAAAAAATATTTATTTTAGAGATTAATTATTAAAATAAAAATCTAAAATTTTAAAACTTCAAAATGCTTACACTATTATATTTACTAAAATTATTAGTATAACATAAAAAATAATAATAATCCCTACAAAAAATATCAACTCCACAACTATGGCTGTACATTATTTAATTTAATTAATATATACAATTTACAAATTTGTTAATAATATTACCAATATAAAATATGTTATTTTTCCAAATAAAATCGTGATTACTACATCCATTGCCAGATATTCAGGTACAATTATATTAAAAAAAGGATTCCACCCCAAAAAAGCCAATAAAAAAAAAATTACATAAAATATTATTAGTAAAAAAATTAATATAAATACAAAAAAAATCATACTTCTTGTATTTTTTATAAAAAACATAATTATGTATGTAAGTCTAAAGAATCCTAAAAAAATTAGATATAAAAAAAGAAAGAATAAATATATTAATTTATATTGATATTCAAATATATATATCACAAAAATATTATAATAGAAGTATAAAAGAATTATAAATAATTATACACTAATTTCTAAATACTTGTTTTTATAGTAATAATATTTAAATAAAATTAATTTAAAAATATATTAAAAAATAAATATATTATTATTTTATTAAGCTTATTATAAAAATATTATAATTAAATTTGGAGGCTATTTTATAATATATTTTTATTTATGTAGATATTATGCATTTTTTTAATTTTATCTAATAATCGCGTAAATCCAAAAAACTTTTAAATTAACAATTATATTTCTATATAAATTTATATTTAATAATATTTTTTAATATTATTTCCACTTTAATATTGATGGTAGGATTTTCAATGATAAAAATTTCAATTATAATAAAAATGCTTATTATTTATATGATAGTTTTTAATGTAATAGGCTATTAGCAGTATTTAGATGGAATTTTATATAAGAAATTATTTTGAATATATAAAAAGAAAATAATAAATTACACTATTAAAATTATAATTATATTATATTAATAATTAGTTTTTGAGTCAAATATACTCGGGTATATCATTATACTACAATTATAGTTTAAATTAATATTAATTAATCCAATTATTATTAATCTAATAATTAATATTGTTATTTAATATACAGGGCTATTTTTTTGGCTAATTAGTGTTTAATATTTTTTTAATTTAGAGATTTTGTTTTAAATACCAATTACTTCCGCATTATTAGTAAATAAGTTAGAATTAATTATTATCTTATCTTATTTATTAGTAAAAATTATAAAGGGATAGTTACAACATACCACAGCAAAATCCATATCTAAAAAGTTTAAGATGGATAGAAGCAATTTTTATAATTACTTTTACAACTGGTGTTGTAAATAATATAAAAGTTTATTTTGTTTTATAAGTTTTTTGCATATTTTAAATGATGAAATGGTGTTAATGATATTGCTTTTAGATATGTAATCCTAATTATTTAATTGTGATGTGTAGCCTTAAAGTTGTTTTAATTTATAACTAGTATGATATAGATTTTGAATATTATCCTAAATCCTAATTAAGGAAGATAGATATGAAGAGATCTATAAACATGACCAAATTTTACTCTTACTTTCTATTAAGGATAATATTTTGTTGTACCTGCCAAACCTTTTTTGTTAACTGGGAAATTAGATAAGAAATTTTAGGAAATATAATAGGATTAATGTATTATACATTTAACTATTATCTAGGAAATTATTAGAGTAATGGTTTTTATATTTGCAAAAGGTAAAAAATTAATTATCAATACTTAGATGTGGAGAGCTGTAAAGTATAGAAAAAATTAAAATAAAAATGGCTGGGCCATTTATTTAATATAAATATAATTATAATAAAAAATATGAAAAAATTAAAAAAACTGTTAAGCAAAGAATTCTCCGGAAATAGGAAAAAATTAAGATCTATTAAAATTTATATAAAAATATTTTAGGTATACAAAATTATTATTATATATCTAAGGTATTTAAAAATTAAAATAAGTTAAATTAATATAAAACTAATTTGCTGTTATTGGGATTACTAAGAAAAAACTATTTATCTCAGTTTGATAAGAGAATCTATAAAATGGGATTTATTAATTTTTTAATAATACTCCTTTTATAATAAAAAGTTATAACTTTTGGAATTATGGATAATATTTTCTTATTTTTTATAATATTATTAATTATTATGAAATAAAATATTTAATAATTATAATTTTCTCTTGTAAATATATTAATTAATTCTATATTTATAATAAATTGCTTAGTTATCTATTATAGTAGAATCTATAGATTTTAAATTTTATCCTTTTTTTCTGGTTATATTTAATCTTCTGATTATATATTAAAGAGTATTTATCAGCAACTATATTTAAAATCTGTAATTGATTTTGACTTTCACAGTGGAGTTGATTTGTATTATAATTATGAAAATATCTTGCTACAAGAAATGTAACATCAGCTGGTATTTTATAAATTTTATGTTCTAAGTAAATGAAAAAGGTTATTTATGTTTTTTAGTATTTTTTTATATTCCTGGAAGATCTTTGATATTTATAAAATATTTTTTAAAAAAAATATATTATTAGATTAATATTACAAGGTGGTTAAAGGATAGGATAATATTTAAGTTTATAAAGAAACTTTAGATTTTGTGAAATAAAAATAAGATTGCGTTATTGATTTTTTAATATACCACCCCAAAAAATAGTTCTATTGTTTAAGATTTTCAGTTCTTTCTTCCATTAATATTTAAAATTGGTATTAAATTATAAATTAATTTTAAATTAATAATTTTATATAATTGGTGTTTTGATCTAATATATTTATAATTTGATTAGTATATACAAAACATATGGTTACTGTGTATAATATATAAAATTGGAAGTAAGTTTATCAAAAAAGTAATTAAAACAATTAGAAATTTGATTATCAAAAATAGCTGGAAAACAGTTAATCAAAATGGTTGTTATATTATATTCAGCCAACTAGAACTAAAGCTTAATAAGATTTTTATTACTAAAACTATTAATTTAGATTTTAGGCTAACAGTAGAATATTATCTTATAATACAAGCAATTTTTTTAAATAAAATTTATATTCTTTTACTATCTAGGAAGATATTTAGATAATAGTTAATTCTTACCAAAATACAAAACAATACTTTTAATGGAAATTTGCGATCTAATATATTATAAGATTAGATTATTTGCAAATCCTGTGGGAAAATAAAAGCCCTCCAGAATACTATTAATTCAAGTTTAAAACAATTCTATTTTATATCAATAATAAGGTAGCAATATAAAAGCTTAATATTAGATAAAAATTTTAATTTTGTTAATATTTTATTATTTTACATATACCTAGTTATCTTAATAAAAAAAATAGTATTTTACATATTATATATTAATTATAATAGTTTAATTATCATTTTAACATATCAAAATTATATAAATGTTGAATTCTATTAATTAATATTTATTATAATAATATTTTTATAAAATATGTACCCAATATAATATGCTATTTATTTATAATTATTTTTTTTTTAATTATTTTTTCTTATCAATTTATATTTTTGTTAATAGGAATCATAAATTCTGGTTTCTTTAATAGTTAAGCTTTCTTACTTAAACTAAGTTTTAATAATATTGTAAAAAATATAAATTTTTTTATATATTCACTAGAAGAGGTGTTATACCTGCTAAATTTATTAATAAATTGTTTAAAATTATTAAAATATTATCTAATATATATTTCTATAATTTTAAATTATGTAACCAGTATGCAAAATGTTGGTATGAATATTCTATAATAATATTATCATTTTTTATAAACAAGATTTTATAAATAAGGCTAAGGAAAGATCTTCCAGATCTTTAGAAGATTATTAGAATCTTTATAATTATAATAGTTATAACAATAGCCTTTCGCCTCTTTAATAATATTTTTATAATATATAATAAAAAGCCAAAAAGTAAGTAGATTAAAAAAATAGATTTATCATTATTAAAATCATTAATCTACACCATTTAAATTAATAAAAAATTAATTTTTTATTTCAAAATACAACAATAATAAATAGATTATTTTTTATTTTAATTACCTATCTTATAAATTTTAGATCAAGTTTGATACAAAAAAAATTGGAACAATATTATATAAAAATATATATTGCTTTTATAATTATTATTTATCTTGGAATTTCTTTCCTCTGCAACATCCTTACTTATATTATACACATATCTTTTAAAGTGCATAAATGTCTATCCTTAAAATTACTTTTTTAAGAATACTTTTCTTTGTAATAAAAATATATAATAATATCTTCCAATTTTTTTTTAATATTTTTGTTAATTATTGTAATAAATATGTTATATAATTTATTATTTAATATCTTAACAGAAAATTTAATTTTCCTTCTATTATAATTAACTAAAATGAAAAATATCCAAGGGGGTATTTTACCATTGTTATAGATATTTGAAAGTTAGTTATAAATTAATAAGCTAATATTATAAAATTTGTTTAGGATATAGTTATACTATATCTTGTAAATATTAGAGAAAAAAAAAAGTATATTTTAAAATCTTTAATTAGATAATCATAATAATATATAAAATCTATTGTAATAAATTAAAAAATTAAATTATAAATATATTTTATACACTTCTATTTTAAATATCCATTCATAAACTTTAAATAAAAATTGATATAATTTAATATATAATTTAAGATACTGTCTTTATATAATTTATAATTTTAAAAAAAAATAAAATCTCTAGAGTGTATTTTTTGGGGTTGGATTTAAATTTTGCTTTAATTATTGAATTATTCTTACATAAAATAAAGCAAAAGTTTTATATATCCTAGGGTATGTTTTTTGATTTTAATTTATTATAAAACCTATATCTTTAAATTAATAAAAATACTATTAAAGAAAATCAATAATGTATATAACTTTATTAATCTTAAGACCTATATCCTAAAGATAAAAACACTATAACCATCCAGGTTTTCTATTTTGTATAAAATCCAAGATAAAAATATTAAAAATTAGTTAACTTTCATTAAAACTCAGAAAATATTTATTGAAATAATAAAAAAGAAAGATAATAAAATTATTAATATAATTATACTTTATTACTAAAAGAACTTACTTAATAAAACTATTACCGTGATGTTTTCAGATATTAAAAAGCTTTTCCAATATATTCTATAAAATTAATATAATCATATATTCCTTATTTTGCAACTTACCTCTATACTTTAGAAAATAATAATAATACCAAACCCAAAATCCCAAAATATAAGTATATATGATTATAATATATATTGTAAATTAAGATTATTAATAGCAAAGCATATGCCAAATTGCTCTCTAACAATTTTGCAATATTAAAAATTTATAATAAATGTAATTAAATTAAAAATACCAACTCAAAAAAAAAACATCAATTTTTTATCTAGGTTAAAGATTAAACTTAAAAATCTTAATTTACAAAGGTTTTTAGATATTAGAGAAAAGAAGAATTGGATTTAATATTTTAATAATATGATAAAATATTTTTAAGGAGATTTAAAAGAATTGGATACATTTATATTTAAAGATTCTAATAATTTAGTAAAAATATAAGCAGATAAATTTACTTTAAAATAAAAACAATTAATTTATCAGATAATCTGTTATGCAAATAAATAAAAATAGGCTATATTTAAAAAGGAATATTTTAGTAATAAATTCCTGGATGATAATTATAAAGAAGAAAAACTCTTTCTAATTAATATTATAATTATGTACATGTAGAAAATGGGGTAAGAAGAAATTAAGGTACCCAATAAACTCAATAATAATATTAGTAAAAATAAAGTAATAGAATTAAAATAAATTATATCAAAAAAGATGGTGGATAAAAATATTATAAATTAAAATATTAGGAGTTAAAATGCTATAAATTAATAAAGTTTTGGGGGGGATAAATTAACAAGCGGGCCTAAACTGATTTTCAACAGATAATATTAAAAATTAAAATTCCTTAAACTGAATCCAAATAAAATTAAACAAATAAATACTTATATAAAATTTAAGGGTTTTTATAATAATTACCTTATTATTATAACATATAGCCCCCCCCAATCATATTTCCACCAAATTAAATGAAGATGTAAAATGGCGGATGGAATCATAAAAATAAAAGTTGAAAATTGGCATGCTAAATTATAGGATAAATAAAGTGTTAAATATAATATATTTAGAATTGCATTTTAAAATATCCTTAAAAAAAACATCACAATCATAGATCCTAACTTGGTTAAAAAAGGGGCTAAAAAATCTAAGTATTTTGTAATTTATATCAAAATTATATAATTAAAGAATAAAAAAAATAAATACAATAAAAAAAGAATTACTTAAAAGATTAGGAGTAATATTCAAATATTAGAAATATTACCAAAGTAATTAGAATATTTAAAAAAAGAAATAAACCCCAAAACATTCCAATCAACATTATAATCAATAAAATAAAATCATTTACTATATTTCCTTATAAAATATTTTAAAAATGGCATAAATAACAAAAACATCGCGCTAGAAAATAAAAATACCACAAAGAATAATAAACTTTTAAGTTATTTATTCAGAATAGGCCAGGATGATGTTCTAAATCTGATATTTACAAACCCTTTGCTGTAAAAACCAAGAGAACTTATATTGAAGTCTGTAGAATTTGGTTAAGAGAATAATAATAGTAATGGGGTTAACTTTAAACTTTTATTTTTTTAGTTTGTATTTTCACCTTAAAAGTTTACTATTTTTAATTTTATGATTAATAAACCTAAATTTGATGAAAATAAAAATAAAAAATATAAGAGAAATGGAATTATTAAAAATAATGATAATATACGTAATTAGTTATAGTCATAATATAACTTTTTTTTGAAATAAGGGATTTTATATATTTATTTTATATATTAATTTTGTATCTTTATTATTTATAAATTAATAATTTTGTTTTATAAATATTTTCTATTATAAAATCTAAATTAATATATATTTTATATTATTTCTAATTTTATATTTTATGTAGCTAAGTAAGGGTATAAATATTACTTTAATTCTATTATACATTAATAAAAATTATTTTAAATTGATAAGAGATGCAAAAAACTTTTGTATAAAAGTTTTAAAAGTTAAATTAATATATAATCTAACTAACAACTCTCCTACCTTATAGTTTAAAAATGTTGGAGAAAATAAGAGCTTTTGTTGGTGGTGCTTGTTTAAAAAAATATCATCTAAAGTTTTAAAATCAGGGTTAAAATTCTTTATTCTCTTGTACTTAAGGATTGGATATATCTTTTATTAATAATTACTTTTTTATTAGTTTTTTTATTATTTGCAAAAATATATTATAATTAGTAAATATACCATTTTTATAATTTATTTGAGGGAATCTAAAGAATTAAATATAAATCTTCTATCTTTTTTTTCAATAAATATAGCTATTTTAGTCTTAGTCAACTTATGGAGATTTTTAATTTTTTTTATAAATCTATTATACCATTTCTAAAACTAAATAATTTTGCTAATTCAATTATAGTTTTTTTTGATTTTGATTAAAAAAGAAAAATTGCATAAATGTTTAATTAATATATTACATTACATTTTAAATCTATTACTACACACCATCTAAATATAATTTGACAAATTTCAATACATTTTAATAACCAAAAACTACCACCACCCTAATTTAGATAATACCTAAAAATGGGCTGTATTTGAAATAAATATATAATAATAATATAAACTAAGCCTTGTTATAATTTTAATTAAGGGTAAGTATGAATATATAATATTTTCTATTATGGTACATATTCACAGTTTCTTTTTTTTTATTGGTGTAATTTTTCTTTATATTTCTATTATATTTTATATTTTAGTTATTACTGGTAAAATTTTATTAAAAAATTAGGATATATGTTTTGAATATTTTTTAATTATTTATATATTTTTGTTTTATTTGGTTATAAATTATTTAAATTATACCAGATTTTATCCTCTTTATTAATTTCTTAACCATAAATATGATTTGTTGTGTTCTGGGAGTCCAAGGGAGGGAGGATTTGAGAATTTAATTGGGATAGGTTTTTATTCTAAATATATTTTTTTTATTTTTGAAAGATTGTATTACCATTACCATAAATTTTCTAAAACTAAATATCTGTTTTGTGAAGGTTTTCTATTAATAATTATCTATAATATTAATAATTAAAATGATGATTTATAATATTTTGGGAATGCTGAGTTATAAGAATTGTTATATTATAAAATATTTAAAAATTTAGGCTTTTTTAGTATGTAAGCTGTTATTTTTGCAAATATTATATTACCAATTTTTGTAATTTTTTGTTAATAGGTTTAGTTTCTCAGGTATCTTATTATTTTTATACCACTTCTATATTTAAAGTATTTTTTTATAAAATATATTTTTTATTCTACTATATTATTTTTGCTGTAATAATTATGAGTTTTTAGTTCTATATTTATAAATCTAATTAGGACAAGCTTTATATCTTATTCTATTACATTTCTATTAATCTAACACTATTACTATAATTTTTAAACATTTTATATAGAAATTTTTTTATTTAACAAAAAAAATTAAACCAACTCGTGGTGCTTAAATAACAAGATATACTACAATTTAAACTTAAAATTTATTAGCTATAAAAATTCAAAACCAACTAATACATTTATTTATATGTACCTAGTGTAAACTCTTTCATTTAACTTTAGCTTCATCCCCTTTTTATTATTTGGTGGGAAGAAATAGAAAATAAAACTATCACTTATTTCCTTATTCAAGCAAAAAATGGTTTTATAAAAAACTTAAGCTGATGTCTTCCAAATACATTTAAGAACATATTAAATTTTATATATATTAAAGGTCCTTATAACAAATATTAATTTTTTTAATAATATAAAATTATTGTTATATTAGCATCTGGGGTTAGAATCACTACCTACCTCCTATATATTTAGTAACTTCTCGCGGGTTACAAATATTATGAAATGAAAATATAAAAAATAAAAATCTATTAAATTAATAAAAACATATTTTATATTAATAAAATTAAAATATAAATAGATAAGTTATTTATAAAAAATAATAAAATAATAATATATTATTATAAATTACAAAAATATTATAAATAATATATTTAACCAATTCTAAAATTTTAAATTTTATAATATATTACCCTAAATATTTATAACAAACGCAAGTTAACTTTATTAAATATAATAAATAGATTATTATAATCTATGAAATCTCTTTTATTAATAGCATTATCAATATAATAATTGCTAAGTATAATAAAAAACTAATATTTTTTGGTAAGTAATACTTCTATTTATTTTTAAAAAATCTTAATTTTAATTAACACCAACCTATTTATATAAGAAAATAATAGCCAAACTTAGAAAATATACTTTGCTTTGCATAAACTCAAATATTAAGCTATAGGAGTTGGAATATTAATTATTAAAATTATAAATAATTACACTAAATATCTTTTATACTTATAAATCTAGTAGCTATTAAAGATATTTTTGGTTTTTTTTCATCTTGCTTAGCTTTAAATCAAAAATAATTTTGTTATTAAATATATCTTTTATATAAGTTATATAATATAAATTTAAAATAAAATTTTAAATCTTATTTATATTAAAAATGTTAAATGTAAACCCTTTATATTACTTTATAATTATTATACTCAATTTAATTTCATTAAATATTAACTTTCTTTGAAAATTCTGAGCTATTACAGGTATACATATGAGAGTATTCCAAAATAAATTTACAGCTCAGATTATTAAATTGAACCATCATTTATATACCTTTCTTATAATTATAGTTTATTTTTAAAATCTTTGACCTAAACTCTGTATTATTAACCATAAATTATTTTATATACCTATATCTTAATTATTGATTTGCTAAAATTGGGTTATTCTGAAATTAGAAAATTAATAGCTCACTATATATCCTTAAATTTTAATATATAATAATTAATAAATCTTTCCTATAATATTAGAGTAGATCCAAAAAAATTAATTTTGATTGTAAGAATTTTAATTTAACAAAAAATATTTAATATAATTTATCATTATAATTATTATACCTAAGATTTATAACAATTAATAGGTTGAATAGAGAAATTAAAATTATAAAAAATTTATAAAAATATATTATTTTATTTTTACACATAATTTATTTAATTTGTATAGTGAATGTAAATTTCAATTCTAGCTGGTTTAATAATTTCAACATTTTATTGAAAATAAGATAAATGTGGTTTAGAGTTAGCATAAAAGTATTAATAAAAATGGCATAACTATGTTAAAGATTTTTTAAAACAAAATTAAACAATTTATATTCTGATTTAAAGTATTAAAATTTTTTTAAGACATTTTTGTATTTTATTCTAAATACTACTATATTAAAGGTAATATAAATTAAAAACAATATTAAAACTATAATAATTAATATAATAAAAAATAGTTTAAATATAGTTTTTTAAAATATAATCAGTTACAAAATATTTTGAAATCCAGCATCATAGTTATATTAATTAAAAAATAAAGTATATTTTAAAGTAAAATACAGTAATAGTAGCTAAAGTTTATATTTAAAATAAATTAATAACAAAGGATTATGTTATTATAATAATAGAATTATAATAAAAATAAAACAGTACTGCAATTTATATAATGGTATGGATATCCTATTTATACCAATACACAGTAAAAATGTGTGAGATATTTTGGACTTACTGGTTTTAATAAAACAATTTTTTGATTTCTATTTTATTCCTATCTTTTAATTTTAATAGTTTTCTAGGTATATATAAATTATAATACTAGTATAAGATATAATTTAGTTTTTATTCTTACAATCTAATATTTATAAAATATAATATAATTTAATTTATCAAATTTTAGCCTTAGATTTATACCATAGATTAAAATATAAATTATTTAAAATTATAAAAAAAAGTAAATAAAAATAATTAATATAAAATCTAATAGAAATTAATTTTTTATTAGCAATAATTTAAAAAAACAATCTTTAATTTATTTATAAATTTAAAATAAAAAATATTAAAAGCCTTTTGAACTTATATACAATATATAAAGGCTCTTAATTATTCTTTCTCACAAGTTATCAATTTTATAAAAATAAAAACATAAACATCTAGAACTATAATTTATAAATATTATATAAAGATTTATTATTAAAAGATAATAACCAATATTTATTTTTATTGTTTTATAATTATAATAATTTAAATTTTAAGTAAGAAAAAGGAAAAATGGTGTTTTAATATAATTAAATTTTTTTTATAAATAATTCTATTTTTTTTTAAAATTTAGTTTAATTATCTTTTATATATTAATAATCACTATTGAAATTTTTCAAAATGTTAAAAATTCTTGAAATACTTTAGAATATTTACATAATTAAGTTTTAAATAAAAGATTAAAATTTATAAAATTCTTATACTTACTTTTTAAATATATTATTTTCATATATAAGATTTTTAATTATAAAAATAAACTTACTATTAATTTATTTTTACTCTAAAAGTTTAATTTATTAAAAGATTATTATAGTTTTTAATAATAAAGGTAATAATGGTAGAAAGAATAGTTGGAAGGGTATTTTAAAACAATATATATTTTTAATTTTTTTTTTTTTATTTAAAAGTATTTAAAAATATAAAATTAAATACAAATTGAATAATTTTTTATTTTTATATATTTAAAAATCTCTAGTAGACCTTTCTTGGGTAATATTTTAAAATAAGTAATAAAAACTAATATATATTTTAACTAATAATAGATCTGAGTTTTAATATTTTTTTTTTAACTCTAATCAACAGAAAAAAAGATTTATTGTTATATAAACATTGATCTAATATTAATTAATTTGATTTTTATATTTGTCTTTTACCTTAAATTTTACATAAAAATTTAAAATAATAATTATAATTATTATAATTTAAAATGTAAAGTTGTAATTTGGTAGCTAAAATACCACTTGCTATATTAATATATAGGATATTTTTAATCCTTTTATATAGCTTAAACATAGAGGTTGAGTAATTCTTATATAATAAAAAATCCCCAAGTATAACCAATAAATTATTATAGTAATAAAAGTAAAAAAAATGAATAAGGAAATAATAAGAAAACTTTTAAATAATTATTATGAAAATATTATAATATTATTGGAAATAATTTAAAACCAATCTTTGTTTTATTTAATTACAAAAATTTTAAATATTTTTCTTGTTAAAATAATTAATATTTTAATTATTATATATGAAATATAAACAACCTTTATTTATAATAAAATAAAAATTATATAAAATATAATTATTATATTTAAACTATAATATTTCTTTAATCTAAATTCTAAAAATTATATATTTTTTATTAATATTAAGTATTTAATATATGAAGATTATGCTAACAATTATTATAATTTATTAAGATAGGTAAATTAAGCTAGGTATAAAAAGATAAAATATTACTTTTATATACAAATTATAAATTAATATAATAATAAGTGATTTCTAATATTACAAGTTAGAAATTACCCAAAAATATAATATACTGGGGTGGCTGGTTTTTGAAATGTTAAAAAAATTAAAACCTTTTATAGAATTTATAATGAATATCTAATCTTTTTCTTAAAATGTTAATATAAGGGATTTTGTTTATAATTTT
This sequence comes from Dactylellina cionopaga, assembly GCA_036971295.1. NCBI lineage: Eukaryota > Fungi > Ascomycota > Orbiliomycetes > Orbiliales > Orbiliaceae > Dactylellina > Dactylellina cionopaga. Next base: position 33,975 of record JAJTTY010000054.1, read on the forward strand.
ATATAAGTTTAAATAAGTGATTTTAGGATAGTAAGTTCTTATTAATATTATTACTATTTTTATTTTTTAATTTTTAATTTTATTAATAATATTATTATAGAATATTTTTATAAGTAGGTTTAGAAGATCTCAATCCATAGTCCTTTTATTTTTTATTATATTGCTAGATACTAATAGAAACTGGTTAGTTATAGATAATTAATAATATCTACTTGTAACTAAATGTTTATATTTTGTAAATTATAAAATTTATATCCAAAACAAGCTACACCTTAGGCCTATAATAATAATGATAAATATTAAATATATATATTTATATAAGTTATAAAACCTGTTAAAATAATAGCTGGTTATAAAGTTTAAATAGAAATAAAAATAGTTATAATAAAAATATATATATAGTTTAAATTTATAATAATTAGCTTTATAGTTTTAAAAACTTTTAAATATATAATAGAAAGTTTTTAAATTAACTGAGTTAATAATAGATCTAATATTCTAAAAGTTTAAAATATAATAATAATTAAAGAAAATTTTATCAAAAGTTTCTTCTGTATTGATATTATTATAGCCAGTATAAATAATAATAATAATATTAATAATTCTATTAACAACAAAATAATAGAAATTATTAAAACTAAAATTATTAATGTTTCTCTGGTCACAAAATTTTTAATATAGATTTTTAAGGTAGATATAATCAGAAAAAATTGTGTTATTACTAATAACTTAAGGTTAAATACTATAATTATTAGATAAAATTCATAACAAGTAAGAGATAACCCATTCAATAATTCTGTATTTGTATTTATATTTGTTTCTAGGAATATTATATTATTTTTTTCTTTTAATTTATAATTTTTAATATTGGCTATAAAAAGTTTTAGTAAATTTATATAGAATTTAAGAATTTTTATATTATTATTATTGTAGATGGTTATAGAAGCACAATTCATATATATTATCAATAAATCCTAATTATTAAATTAAATCTTTTATAAAATATATATTATTAGTGCTAGAATTAAAATTTATAATATTTAAAATTATATAAATTAGGTGAATATTATTTTTCCCTTTAAAATATTTACAAATAAAAAAAAGTTAAATCTGTTTCCCTTTAATTTATACAAACCATTAGGGTAACTATTAACCTAAAATTTAAAAATTTGGAATAATATTCTAAAGTCACTAGATAAAATAAATTGATAATTTCTACCTCCAATTTCCTAAATATTATTACTGCTGAGGATAATTAATACTTGGGTTTCAGTTTGCCATATCATCTGGGTATAATCTTCCAATTTAAAATTACAGTGGATATTCTTACAAAGGAAATTAGAATTATTTACTTTTAATAAACTTATTATATCTTTTATTGTTATAGAATCCAGCCACATGGGTACTAATGTTTCTAAGATTACCTAATTATTAACTAATATAATATAAATATTTTATAGAAAAAACCTTATTTTAGATAATATCAATAAAAAATGTTTAATATTTTAAATAAGAATGATTGTATATTTCAACAACCAAAAAATTTTATATCTCTATATACTATATTTAAGGTTGTAGGAGATTTGTTTTAAAAGGGGTTTATATCCATATCCTATTTTATACTTCTTATTTATAGTTTTATTAAGGTACATGCTTTTATAAACTAAATTTTCCAAAAATCTTTAAAAGATGGTTAGATGGTTTTTCTTCTTTAATCTATAGATATATTATTTTTGATTTTATAATAAAAACATTCAGTTATAGATTTTATAAATCCTTTTGTAATTTTTCTTGAATGATTTTATAAAATTTTATTCTAATTAGAAAAGTCTTTAAATAATTTTTAATTTTTATAAAATTTATTTAGATAATTTTAATATTTTTTCAAATAATATTTGTTTTAAAGATTTCTTTATTAACTTCATAAAGAAATTTTAATCTCTTATACAGCCCCTTAAATTACAAGTATTATTAATTCTTTTATATTAATATAATATATTTTTTATAAGATTATTTTTAATTTTAAAGGTTAGGGTATTTATATCAAATAACAATTATTAATATAAGAAATAATAAAAGCCAGATTTCATTATTTATACTATAAAGTTTTTTAAAGATTAAATTTAGACTATTATCACATTTAATAGGATAAATATTTTGATATTTTTATTTTTTACTATTTATAAAGAATAGATTTAGAAAATAAAATAATTAATAAAAAATTTAATTAATTTAAAGAATATAATGTAAATATAAAATAATGAAATTAAAAAAAAAATTTTTATTAAAATGGGTTACATAATTCTAACTGTTTTAGTTCAAACCTCCATCATTTTTTACTACAATTTTTTTATTATTTTGGAATAAGTTATTAATTAATAGGGATTTACTAACATTACCTTTTTTTAAAAAAAGATTTTATAATTTATATATTTAATTTATACATTTATATCAAAACTGCTAATATAAATTTTTGCAATAATTCAAATTATTTTATAAAGACTTATAATTTTTTGTTAAAAATGAAAGATTTTTTTTATAGTTTGTTTAGAAAATTATCTAGGTTTCTACTTCCTTTAATAATAATTTTTTATTATATTTTAACTAAATAATTTTAGTTTTTAAATTTCTAGTCTCCTTTACCTAAATTTTTAATTTTTTTTAAATATTACTGAACTAGTCCTATTTTATATATATATATTTATAATTTTTGGTTATTTATGAACTTTAGGATTTTAAATATTTTAGCTCATCATTTTAGACAAAGAAAGCAGAGTAGAAGACTCAATAATTATAAATGCAAATAATATTATTCAGATTAATAAAATACAAAATTATAAAAATGATATACCTATCCCAAATCAAATAATCCTAATACTTAATTTTTATAATGTTAGATTGCAATTGCTCCAATTACTAAACAGCTGGTAAATCTATTGAGTTTTATTCCAAAATTTTATCAGCATATTTGTAAAAAACTATATCAAAGAATTTTTACTGTAAGACTTTGTTATAAATTTTTTCTCAATAAATAAATGTTTGTAGTAGTGGAGTTTATCTTATTTTTTTTATTTTTTGATATTGTTATCTTGTAAGCGTGGTAATGGATAAATTATGGGAATATTCTATTTATATAGTTATAATTTTATTAATTATGTTAGATTATTGTTTTGATTAAGATTCTTATTTGATTTTATTTGTTTTATATAGTAACCGTAATATTACCAATTTATATATTTCAAAAGTAATGCAACATACTAAAATAAGTGGCGCCTACATTTGGTTTTAGTACTCATGTGCTGGTGTAGTAATTTGGGGAGTGAGTGGCACAGCGGTTAGCCTTTATCCGCTTTAGGAAGGTAAGCCAGCGAATCAGGCATCTGACACCGACGCCTAACTTTGAAACAATTGGAAAGAGGTGTGAGTAGACTAGTGTGATGATGTCTGGATTCTCTCTCTAAACTACTTAGTTATGTTATTAATCTACCTAATGCTGATCCTCGTCGCGGATGTACACGCACATCCCGACAAGAGGTTCAAAAATGACGCGTCTAATTTGGATGAGCTCTGCCCGGACATTGGAATTTTCGGGAGTGTGTAACGCGGAGCATGGTTGAGCAATCCGCCATGCCTTGCACAGCTTCAAAGTCTTCATTTGCCTCACCTGCTTGTTATGGCACTTTCCCTTCTCAGCCTAATAGGCGTTGAAGGAGAGCCAATTATATCTAAAAATTCACCAAAGTATTAACACACAAGCGATGAATAAGCAATTTATACCACACCCAAATCCTCAGACTCAGGATAGCAAGAAAATTTTTACATCATACTATAGCTATTTTTATAATCCTACAGGAGTATTAAATTTCTCTTTTACATAAATTTAATTAATCATTCAGTTGTAGAACATTCTATCCTTACTAAACTTTCTACTTATTTAACACGCCATCCTTGGTAGCAACTTGAAAACCTGGCTTATCTAATATTAACTTAACATCAACCAACCAACAATCAACTAATAACTAATTAACTAACAACCAACCAATAATTAAATAATAATCTGAGTATACAAATCCGACTCCTATTCAACTCCTCATCAAAAGAGAAAGTCGCTTATACTAGATTTAAATCCTATACTCATATTAAAATTTACTTTCCTTTTTTTTTTTTATTTTTTTATTTTTTTAAGGGGGGAGGGGGGGGAGGTGTATATACATATAACAGGTATAAATAAAATATTGGATAAAAACCAAATATACTTCCTTCTTTTATTCCAAGTTTGCTTGGCTATGTATTATTAGGTAAATATTCCAAGCAATATTCACACTTAAAAATTTATCTAAAATATTACCCCATTCCACTACAATCCTTAGATTATTATAATCTCGGCGCAGTACCATAATACACTAATGGATAATTTCTACCATTCTTTATTTTTATCTTCCACTAAAAAGGATAAATAGGTCTTTAGGTTTAAAATTAAATTTTGATAAAAAAAATATTACGAAAAAATCTTTTTCTAAAGCCTAAGGTATTATATAATTACCCATTTTTCTAATAAAATATTATTTTTTATTTAAAAAAAAATAATTTAAAGATATTTTAAAGATATTTAAATAACTTTATTGGCTTGATACTAATATTAAAATAGTTTAAAATGTTTTTTTTTAAATAATAATCTTTAAATCTATTATTTAGCACATTTTTTCTATTTTTTTTTTATTTTATTTTTATATATTTCCCCTAGTAAATTATTTATTTTCTTGTTTATTTTTTTCATCCAAGGTATTAGTCCATCCAAATATTTTTAAAACTTATTAATAATCTTTCTAATGTTGTTCAACCTACATATATACATGTGTTATAACAATTTGCAAATATCTGAAAAAAAATATATTAGAATTAATAAAATATTTATTTTTTTTAAAAATTTTTTATTTGTTGTTTCAAATCACTTATATTAAAGTATATACTTTTTGTATTACCTAAATCCATTAATACCGGCATTAAAAGTTGTAAATTTTTGTATAACCCTTTTGAATATAAATATTTGAGCGTGTTGTACTTAAAATCCAAATATATATTTGAAATTTTGTTTACTTCAGAATTGGATTTATTGTTATAATTTAGATAGGGTTGTATCTTTATTAAAGCATAGTTATTTTAAATTAAAAGATTCTAATTAGTATAAAAGATTATATTTTATAGTATACCACTAGAAAATGTTTATACAATGTACCAATTTATATTAATATTAGAATTATTATTAATATTATCCAGTTAAAACATTTTGCCTTTTCATAATTCCAGTTGGTCAAATATAAAATTTATATATTAAAAAGATTATTTATTTATATAAGCTTTAATAGGATACTGGTGTAAGTCCAATATCAAAACTTTACCTACATAAATTATATTTCTATTTAAAAATTATTAAAATAAAAATAGTTTATCTATATAAGACCATAATCTATCCAAAACCTATACAATACAGGTGATCTATTTATAAAAAATTATATCTATATAGGAATTTATATCAAGCAAATATTATTTTTATTCAAACATAACACCTGTACAAATACATAATTGGGATAATCATAAATATTTATATAAGGTCAATTCCTAAAAAGGGCTTACCTGCATAAAAAAAAATCTGATAGTAATTATAATTATACAAATAGGCTGTCCCTATCAATTAGTTTCTTTTAACTTTACTTTTTAAAAATTAACCCAAAGTAATATTATATAAATAAATAAATTACTTTATTTAAAATAATTTTATTATATATAATATTAGAATAGATATATATTTTTTATAATAATAATTATTAAGAATTGGTAATATAATTTGTTTAGTTGTTTAAACAAGTTTCGCGAAAATATTTTTTTTTTTTTTTAATACTAAAAATTCAATTATAATTTGAAATTAGTTTATATAGTATACTACTACTCTTGCATTACTTTCAGAAAAATTATATATAAATAAAAAAATATAAACCAATAAAAACCCTCTTTGGATTACAACACTTTATGCTTAGGATATTATTATCTTATGATTTTCTACAATTTCCAGTGGATATTAAAGGCTATTTAAAAATCTAAATTACAAAAGAATTTTAATTTTATTAGTTTAATTTATAATAATTATACAAAATATTTCTATTATAATTACTGCACACTTGTTCAGGAAAATTAAAAAACAAAAACTTTTATAAAAAAAAAATCAGTAGTACCTATTTATTAAAAAGAATAAATACTAAAATATTGTAAAATAAATTAAGCAAAAAATCCATCTTGTAAAATATAAAATTATCATAGTCACTGGAAATTTACCCAAAAAATAAATAAAACAATATTAAAAACTCTATTTTAAAAATTTCTATATATATAAAATTAGAATTAAATTAGCATTATAACTATTAAAAAAGTTTATCAAATTTGTTTTGTAATATTTTTAGCTTATCACATTTATTCCTATTTTTATAATATTTCTTAATTAGCTTATTAGTAAAATTCTACAATAATTCAATAAAATTAAATTATAAATATTTTATAAATAATTTATTATACATGGATAAGAGTTTTTTACTAAATATTTAAAAAATAGTTTTAATAATATCAATTTGATCTTTTGGGATTATAAATATTTCTTAAGTAATTCAAATATAATCAATAGTTATTCTAAGAATCTTTTTAATTTTTTAATTACAACTTAAATATTTTTTTATATTATCTAATAATATCCTTTATTCATTCCATCCATACTTATTTTTGTTATATTTTGATATATTTATATTGTAATATTTGCATTTCAAACTTTATTTTTAATAATTTTGAAATATACCCTTTTGATTTATTGAAAATATAATGCGTTTGGATATTTTCTTAATAGATATATAATTACCAATAATTAAGTTTTTTAAATTAAATTTATTTATATTTATATATTTGAAATTTGCTTTTAAATTTGATAGTGGTATTTTAATAAATATAATTAAATGATTTAAATTAAAATCAATTAAATTAGTTTTACTTAGATTTAGATGACTAAAATTAGAAAATAATACCAACTTAAAAAAAATATAATTTAAAATATATTTTAAATTTACTTTAAAATCAAAATTATATAATACTACCAGCATAATATTAAAAATAAAATTATAATAAGGTAAAGGATGATATTTAAACTTACTAAATAAGTTTTTATAAATATGGGTGGTTTAAAATATCCTTAAATTAATACTTAATTAATATATAGGTCTGGAGCTAATATATTTACAAAAATTATTCTATATAAATAAAAAAGGGTTTTTAAAAAGTTTGAATTAAAACTTAATATTATCTATTTATTAAAAATATGCTGCAAGTATTATAAGTATTTTAATTAAACGGGTAATATTAAATACAAAATTAAAAAAATTGAAGGAATAAGTAATTTTTAAAAATTAAGTTTATTAATAAAATATAAAAATAAATTATTAATTATAATAAAAAAAAAATATATATAAATTAATAATACTTTGCTGCACTAGTAATAAATTTAAAAATTTATATATTTCAAAACTTAATTTTTAAATGATTATAATAAGCAAATTTGTTTCTTTTATATTCATTATTTATATTATATATTACATCATTTATAAATTAAACAAATCTGATTAAGGTGCTAATAAATGATAAAATTATAATTATACTAATATAATATGTTTAATTATAAATTTTATTTATAAAGAATATATTTATTTATACTGTTATAAAAAAAGTAGACATCTAAAACAACAATATATAATAAATGTTATAAGGTAATGTTACAGGTAATATTAAATTTATATAAAATCATTTATCATAAAAATATTATTCACTAATAATAAAGTAGATATTATTAATATAAAATAAAAATAAAATTAAAGCAAATTGGTTATAGATAAAAAAAATAAAAATTTATATATCTTAAAAGATATTATATAATAAACAAGCCAAAAAACCAATCTGTATATAAATATAAACAAAGGGGTATATATAAACTTTAAAAAAATTCGGCCCTATAATATATTTATTAAAATTACAACCTAAGACTTTTACACCAAATACCATATTAATTATAGACCTTAAAACACTAATTAAATAATTAAAATAAAATTAAATATATCAAAAATAGAAGTAAATGTTTTAAATTTATACTAGATAAATAAAAATATAAATTAATAAGAAAAAGCTTAATTATTTAACAAATTTATTAACCAAAACTGTATCTAAATCACAACACAATCATATTTTATATTCTTATATTTTTATAAAATTTTTTTATGTACCCCACTTCTATATAGTAATTAATTATATGAAAGTAATTTAGCTTTAAAATTACTTTTATATAATAAAGAATTTCTAACTTATTTTACAATTTCATAATCTCTAGAACATAGAAGTTAATTTATAAAATATCAGGCAAATTAACCAAATCCTAAATAATAAATCTCTAATTTAAATTAAAAATAATAATATTTTAAAAATAAAAAAGTATTACATTATTTAATAACATATTAAATAATATTAATATTACAAAAATTATAATATCTATTTCAAGCTCTTTAATATACTTAAGTCCTAATAGGTAATAAAAGTAGCTCATTTATATTATACAGTATCCAATGAAAATATAAGAATATAAAATCCAAATAATATTAAATATTAATACCCTCCTACAAAATTTAGACAAAATCTCTAATATTATATAAAAATTAAATTATATAATTTCATCCCCATCTAAAAAATAGTGATAAAAGAATTCTATCAACCTTGTGTATATTTTTAAAATTTTTATAAATTTGTCAACTTTAATATAATATTATATTAAGTTAAAATATTTTAACAAATCAAACATCCCATACCAGCCTAACCATCCCATAAAATTTAAATTATTGAATTTTAATTTACTATAAAAATTTAATAAACTATATATAACAGGTATCACTACACCCAAAAATTTAAAAAAAATTAAAACATCATATTTTATATCATTTATTAGAATATTAATTTTTCTATTCGTAAGGGAATATAAATAACCAATATTTTTAAACATTCTAATATCTTTTGTAATTATTCTCAAAGCCTCAAAATTACCTTTCGAATATAATCTAATAAAATAAAAAATATTACTGCGAATATTTTAACCTTAACACAAAAAAAACCTCATATTTATAATATAGAAATATTATAGAAATATATTTATATCAACAAAGCTAGAATATTAAATATAGAAAATAAATAAAGAACACAATTCTGGCTTATCAAAAAAACACAACTCTAAATTATTAAAATGTTGTATTACAAATTAATTTTTTACAAAACAAAACAAATTAAATTATTCGCATATATTAAAAAAATAATGTTTGAAAAAATTGAAGAAAATCCAATAATCTCTAAACTAATTTCTAATATATTAGAAAGTTATTAATAAAACTATTGCAGAATTTATATTTTTTATTTTTTTGGTTAAATGTTCAATTTAATATTTATAAATGTTATAATTTAATAAATAGTTCAATGTTTAAATAAATTCTTTATATTACATCTTCCTATCAATATACCTACATGCAATAAGTTATATTAAAATAATTTTTTAAAATTTTCATATACCAAAAATTTAAAGTTCGAGAATTTAAAAATCTAACCCTACTCATACCATTTATTAGGTAGAAATCCGTGTCTTTTATCAAAATCTACAAAATATTTTGGATTTCAAACTATATTTTATTATTTTAGTTATATCACCATCACAACCATACAATATTTATTTAAAAAATGGGAATAATGATATCTAAAAATTATATTTTAATATATTTTTATGAAATTATAAAGCTTAATTAAAAGAATTATATAACAATACATTAAATTTAATATTATTAGATATATAAATAAATTTGATATATAATAATAGAAGCAATATAATAAATGAAAAATATAAATAATATCTAATTTAAATTATATTTTTAATTTATATAAAATATTATTTATATTCTTTATTAAATATATTACCATTTTACTAAAGCATAAAAAAGCTAATCAAGGAATATAATATAAAATAAAATAAAGAAAGATAATAAAAAAAATAAAGAAATATAATTATTAAAAATTAGAATAAAATATAAAAATTATATAAAAAGAAGGAACACAATTATACTAAAAATAACAAATATTATAATAGAAATAAAAAATAAATGGAAGAATAAGATATTAATATCAAAAATAATCTAATAAAATAATTTTAGATCTACATCTTTACATTTAAAATATAAAATAAAGAATAAAATATAAAATATATTTAAAAGAAAGATAAGAAAGTCAATCATCTTATAAATTAAATTTTTTTTTTACTATTTATATTATATTATTATATTATAATAAAATATAGCTAAATATATATTAAAATATATATATTTATAATTCTAAATAAAAATAAGTATTATATATTTCATTATAAAACTTAATACAATATATAAATTGTATTAAACTAGCAATTTAATTTATCATCATAAGTTCTTTTGAATATTATTTATATTAAATTAAAAAATCTATTAATAATTAAACAATATATATACTTTATTATAATAATATATTAAATTATGTATATAATTTAAACTTTAAATCATATTTGGTTTAGTTTTTTTTATTTTTTTATTTTATATTTTTTTACTTAAATTTAAGGTATTTAAATTAATTATCACACTAATCCAAACTTTTTTGATCCTATTTAATACAATATTAATATTTATCTTTTTCCTATCTAATACTGAATCAATTTATAAAAGTCTTAATTATTGCTTTAACCAAAAATCCATTTTTTTTTTTATTATTATTAATTTCCTATCATATAGCCTTATCTAGTTTTTTATTTAAAATGAAATCTATTTTATTTTTAATTATTTATAAATTATTATAAAATATTATTTGTTTGGAGAGTAGATTATAACTCTAAAAGGCTATAATTTTATTATTATAATATTTAATAGCCTTAGAAAGGGGTAGAATTTTAAAATCTTATATTAAGTTAACAGATTAATTATGAAAAATCTTTAAAAAAGGTTTTTAGTGTAAAATTTATTATCAACTTTATTAAAACTACTTATAACCTTTATCTAAAATAATTATTTTAATCTGTTTATAAGAAATGATCGTTCATATAATAGTATCCTAATAATAAGTTTATAATTTATAATAAAAACAATACTATAAAGTTCTAAAGCTTTATCTAAAGAAAATTCTATAAATACTGGGTTATTATAAAATAGATATATATTTGTCTAATATCCCGCAATTGCAGACTATAAACCAATAAAATCATAAATTATTAAATTTTAAAAATTAAGGTATTAATCTATTCCTTTTAAATCTAATTTAAATATATTATTAAGCTTATATAATTCTGTAATAAAAAGCTTATAGTTATTATCCAAAGCATTAAAATGTTTATAATATTGGAAAATAATATTAATGAAATTTATAATCTCCTCTAAACTCCTATATAGTTATGTAATTAATAAAATTTAAAAAAAATTAAAAAAGCCAATTTTGGATTTATTAAGGATACTTTCAATCCTAAATATTTATTAATATAAAAATTAAGAATACCAATCCAACATTATTTACTAAATTTAAATTATTTAACCCCAGGTTCTTTACCAAGGTTATTATAAAAACTATAAAAGCCTCCCACTTTTTAGGTAAATTATATTTATTTTAAAAAATTTTTATAAAGTTCTACCTATTAATAGAGAAGAAAATTTTAAATTTTTTATATATTTATTTAAATTTCCAAAGCTAGTTTAAATAATTATAAAAATTTTTATTTAAATTATTTTAACCTTCGCTATTATAATGTTTTTAATATGTAATATAAATTTATTAATCTTAGATAAATAATAATTTATAGGTTATAAAAGCGTATTTTAATATTTATTTATAAATTGGTAAGTAAAATTTTTTTAGTATTTAAATTAATATTAGTAAAAGTATAGAGAATATAAATGAAATATTCTAATTCTATATTTAAAATAGAAAAATTTTAATTATAAATTACTTATATAGAATAAGCTAGTATTAAATTAAATTTTATAAAAATAATTTATCTAATTAACAAAGTAATTGATTGATTAAAGATTAAGTACAAATGTGTTTATTAATAATATCTTATTCTTAATTATAATAATAGATTTTTTAGAAAAGTCATCCTCATATATAAATATTATAATAAATAATATAAAAACCAAGTTTAATAGCAAAACCTGAATATATATTGTAATAAAAATTGTTAGCCAATTTTTAATTACCTAAAAACAGTTTTTATAATTAGAAAAAGCTGGTTTAGGCATTTATTATATATTAAATATATATTTTTTTGATTTTTTTTATTAATAATCACTACTAGCTGCTGTATATTTTGAGAGTTAGATGTAAAGTATAATCTAAGAAATTTAGTAAAAATGGGTATGATTATATTTTTATCTAATATTAATTATCTTATTAAATTTAATATATAGATTTAAACTATTGTTATTATTTATAAATGTTAATTTTTAAAGATAAACTGGTTTAATAAGAAATTAAAATAACTAAAAAAATATAATAAAGAAAATATTAAAAAACTAATTGATAACCCAAGCAAGAATATATATAGTATTTTAAAACCAGTTTTAGTTATTACCAATCTTTTTTAGTAAATGCTTATTTAAGCTATTTTTTTTTTAAAAATCTGATAATTTAGTAATTTAGATATAAAAGTAGAATTTTTAGAAAAATGGAAATATTTATTTTTAAATAGGATATAAATAAAATAGTATTTTTATACTATAAATATATGTAATTAAAAAATTAAATTAAATTACTATTTGGACTAGAAATTTGATAATATGTAAATAATATAATTAATATAGGATTATTTTATCAACCATCTTTAATAAAAAGCATTGTATTAAACATATTTTTAATAAATTCTTATAAAATTAATATATAACTAATAAATCTAATTAACTAATAATAAATGCATAAAAAATAAAATTAAAAAAAAATAAAAAGAATAATATAATATATGAAATAAAAAAATATAATTAAAATATATATAATGCCTCTAACAGATTTTAATCTTATGTTATAAATTGATTCAATTAATTATACTCCACTAAAACACCAGAAGCTTTTTATTTAATATTTTTAAAATTATATTTATAATAAAAATTTTTTATTATTATTTTACTAAATCCTAAATTATATTTATTATTGTATAAATTATTATAATTATTAGTTTTTAGAAATATTTCTTTATTATATATATTATTAAAAATTATAAAATGCTTACCTAGCTTTAAGTTTAGTTAAAAATCAATAAAATTTTCAAGACTATTATACCTATAAATTATAAACCAGATTATGATTATATTGTATTGTATATTGGGGTTAAAAATTATTATAACAAAAATATAATTATTAGAGTAGGAATTATAAATAGTTTTATATTTTTTTATTATCTTAAAATTTTTATTTATACCAATAATTTTATTAGAGTATAGTGCTAGGGTTTATAAAAATTAAAATTTAATGTTTTATAAAATAAAATTAATAAATATTATATATATTATATTAGCATATTTATCCTTATAATTTTAATTAAAAATATAATTTATTCTTTTAAAAAAGCTGAGTAGTTTATATTTTTTTATATAAGATTTTATTATTTATATTATAATTTTAAAAAAAATATTTGTGGTATAATTTGATAGTTAAAAAAATTTGCTTATTATTATATTAGATTTAAGAAATGGTGTAGTAAAAGAAATTAATAACCCAAATTAAATCTTAATAATTAGTAGAAGATTTATAAAAAAATTTGAAAAAAATAATAATTATTATATATTATTAAAAAATATTAAATTATAAGGTGTTTGTATTATATATACATATATATTTATTTTATTTATAATTATAAATAATTCTTATAATCTCAAAACCAAAAATAATTATCAAAATTATGTGTTTACTATAATATTTTTATGTAATTAAATTGATTTTTTGGATGTTAAATTATAATTTAAAAAAAATATAATCAAGACTATAATTTCCATTTTTTTATTTGTATAAGTTTCTTATTTATATTTAGTATTTTTATTAATATATATAAGTATTATTTAATATTAAGTTTTGTATAATAAATTAATACTTCTTTGAGTTTAAAATTTGTTTACCAAAATTTCTATTGTTTTAATAAATTGAAAACCTTAGCAACTAAAATATATTCAAATACTAATATTTATATATTTTTATTAAATACCCTAGTTAACATACCCCTAAGTTGTTATATAGTATTTTATATTAATAGAAAATGATAGCCTTAAGTAAGTAAAAATCAGAATCCAAAAGGCAATATTTAATAGGGGCTTCAAAAATTCTAAATAATTAAACAATAATGTTGGTTAAAAATTCTAATATATATAAAAATACAAAAAATTAAAGTTAAAACATTAGAAAAAATTAAAAAATAAATCCATTTAATATTTATATCAAATCAATTAGAAACAAGGTATTTATTTTAATTAAAAAATTTAAAACCCCTCACCTTATTAATTTACTTCACATATTTAAATATAATATATTTATTTAAGTTAAAATACTTATTATATCTTATTATTTTATTAAAGAGCTATTTTTAGATCTTTGATATATTTTAAATAGTTAAATATAACTTTATTAATATATTATTATTTTATTTAAAAGAGTTTTCTAGTATAATCAAAGGCTAATTAAAAAATAATATTTAAAAAAAAATATTCAATTTATATCTACAGGCTTTGGATTTGGAGTTTAATAAAAAATTTAAAAAAATAGCTAAAATGGATATAAACCCAAAATTTAATCACAAATTTAAAAAAATAATTATAAATATTTTCAAAATATTATATTGTTTTATAAAAATCGTTAGAATTCTCCCATTTCTATAAGCTAAGAAACAATATAAGTTTTCTAAATTAATCATTAATTCCCCTAAATATTTTACATTTATAAAAGTTTTTAGTTTAGATTAAATTTATTCACTTAATTATAAGAAATTTGATTCAAATAAATCGTATGTCAAAACTAAAGAACCTCAGCATATAAAAAAATAAAAATTACAAAAATTAAAATAATTTAAAAAAACAACTGTATTAAGAAAAATTAAATAAAAATAATCATTAATAACTTAAACATTAAGAATTTATTACAAAGGCTAAAAATTCATTTATTAATATTTAAGTATTTTTTTATTTAATAATTCTTCTTATATTATAAATATAATAAAAGATTAAAATAGGCTTAATTAAAATATTTAAATATTTAATTAATAAATTCTACAAAATAAGCACATATAAAAAATTGTGTATATACAATATTTATTTGTAATATATTGCTTTATGATTCATAACACTCAGAGAAATAAGATTAAATAAAATAAATAATAAAATAAAATATTCAATTTAATTAACCATTAAATAGAATTTATATAATAATTAATAAAAATTAACAGATAAATATATAAAAAATAAATTATATATATAAAAATTGAAAAAACCCTACAAACATTATTAAAAACTATAAGATTGGATTATAAATACATATATATAAAAAATATTTTTAGGCTAGCCTTATATTAAACCCTTTTTATTCTTTTATTATTATTAATTAATATTATAAGAGGTAAATTTCAAAAATCTAAATATTTAAAGTAAGATAAAATAATGTAAATAATAATATATAAAAAAACTTAATAATTTTGTTAAAAACTTTTTATAAAACATTTTTATTTACAAAATCTTTCAACCCAAAATATTAATATAATATTAAAAATACAAAAAAGCTCTTAAATTATCTAATTTCTAATTAATATAAATTATTAAGAGTATTAAAATTAAAAAATAAAAAATTTATACATATATAATATTTAAAATATTAATTAAAATAAGTTAATTCTCCCTTATTTTAAAATATTTGAAAGTAAAAATAAATTTAAACATAGTTTTCAATAATAACTAATAATCTTTGATATTATTATACCAAAGGTGAAAAGGTAAAGATTTTATAGATAATAATATAAATTTAAATATTTAACATCTTAATTAATAAACAAAATTTTTAATAAATAAATAATAAAAAATATATTTAATATTATAATAAATTATGTGAAATTAGGTAGTATTAATATTTTTTATAAATAGATTAATATTTACCCATCACAATATTTTAAAAAATATATTTTTTTAAATCTCAAGTTCAAAGGCAAGTTAAAAAATATTTTTTATACATAATATATTAGAAAGGCTATTAAGGCTTAAAAATACTTTTTTTAATATATTTTGGATATCTTGTTGAGTTTTAAAATAGAGTAATTTTACAAAATCATCTAATTGGAAATTTAAAACTAAATTAAATAACTGAGTTATACATTATTTTCCAGTTTTTTTAAAATTAAAATTGATTAAAAAATTGTTACACAATATTAGCGGTGATATAATATATTAGAAAAATATTTTTATATATTATTTTAATTAAACATAACTTCAAGCTATTTTATTGATAATATTATATAATATATTGTTTTTCTTATATTTTAAAACACTTTTTAAATTTATAAATTTAACTATTTTTATTTTAGGGTGCAATTTATTTAATAATTATTATTAAATAGCTTTAACAAGTAAATAATATCTACCTCCAATTTTTAAATAAACAATAGATTTGATTAAAATAGACCCTAGTGAATAGGTATACTTGAATATATTTTATTTTATTATTTTTATTATTTAGATATGGATTAAATATTCGAATAATTTTTTTATAAAAAATTAAATTAAGCAATATTTTTTAGTACTATAATTAAGATAATGCTAATACCTTTAGAGTAAAAATAAGAAAGATTATAGTTAAATCCAGATTTAAAGAATATTGTTATAATATTAAAGTAATATTTATTTTTTAATTTTACTTTTTTTTTAATTTTATTAGAATTGGAAAAAATTGTTTGAAAATTTTTATTAAAAAGCTATTATTTATAAATGGATGGAAAATTCTTATTATTTTCACAAAAAAAAATAAAAAGGCTCCCATTTCTTTGAAATTAAATAAAAAATATTATAATTTATTATTATTATTTATATTTTTAATTATTCTTTCTCCTAAGGTAAATTTTCTTAAATTACCCGAGGTATTTTTTAAAATCTGTTAATCTAATATATTATATGTAATTTTTTTATATTTATAGGGAATATTATTATTTTTATCTAAAATAATAATTATTTTAAATAGTGCTAAGATATATAAAATAGGAGTAAGAATTTCCTTTACATATAAGTTGTAATTAATAAAATTAATTTGGAATTATAAATATTTTATTTGTTTATACTCAAATTCTTATAATAAGTAATATCAATTAGATTTAGGTTTAATTTAATTAAAATAAAATAAATACTTAGGTTTATATTTATAAATTATATTATAGTATTTATAGTGTAAACAAATGAAGAACCTTTTATTATATTTGATTTTTTTTTACTTACAATAGCAACAAGCCTAACAATAGAATATAAATTAATCTATTAATTACAAATTTATAATTATATTATAATAAATTAAAGTAATTTTTTCAACTTTCTATTTTTTTATTAATTCCATTAAATCCTAGAAAAATCATTAATCTTAAGATAAATTATTTAAAAAAATATTAAAATAACAAAAAGTATATCCTACCTTTAAAAAAAATAATATAATTATATTTGAATACTGTATTATACATTGTGAATATTATTAAAATATATTAGAGTATGAATGTAAAATATTTTATCATAAATTTATATATAAGAAGCAAATTTACTAATTATATAATAAATATTTTACTCCATAACATCCAAATATATTATATAAATATTATTATATTTTTTGGAGGCTTGATAAATATGTTTTTTATTATTTATTCATAATTTATTGCTTTTCCAACTTGACATATTTCATTTATTAATAGATATAAATTAAAATAACTTGAATATTAAATAAGCCAATTTGTGAGATAAATTAATTTGATAATATAGAACGTACCATTTCAAGGGTTTTTAAATAATTACCAAACTACAAAGATACTAAAATATAAAAAACTCAATTTACAGAAAATTTATAAATTCGCTAAAATCTTCCCACTAAACAATTTTCAACATTTGAGGCACTAATTTTATCATAAATATTATTTGCTGTAAACATCATTAGATATCATAATAAATTATAAATACTACCATATAATAATCAACTATACCACCCAAACCTAAACATTTTGATTATAATTAAATAAACAACTAGCTATTATAAATAATAAGTTGTTTAAATATAATATTTATTAGTATTTGGTTATTAAATATATTATTATTAAGGGTCTTTAACGCAATAGTGTGTTAATATATTTTTATTAAGTTAAGATTTAGTAGATAAAAGTAATAATTTATTCACAACACATTAAACTATAATTTTTGAATTTTTAGCTATACCAATATCTAGTACATAAGAATAAAAATATGTTATACCCAACAAATTAATAACCTATATAATTACATAATAATATTAATTTTATATAAAGATTTTTTAGATTGTATAAACCTAATTAATAGATATATAATTAAATATAAATAATAAATTAATTTAATAAACTTTAATAAATTTAATTATATCCTTTACTTTATATCCAAATTAAAATCTGGTTTTAGAGTTCATCCAACCACTTTTTAATTAAATTTATTAAAAAAGAGTAATT
>JAJTTY010000055.1:0-52732 GCA_036971295.1 Dactylellina cionopaga
AATTATACTGGCTTATTTTTTATATACATATCACAAATTTTAATATATTTTTTAATTTTTTATCTTATTTTTAGCTAAAAGTAGTTTCTAGTTAAAAGATTTTATATTTATTTAATTTTTTAATATTTATATATTAAAGAGTTATAATATTAAGATATCAAAAATTACTATATTTTCTTATCTAAAACATAGAAATATTCTTTAAACATAATATATTTGTTTTTTATAATAAAATTAATGGGTAATATATCTAAATTTTGGAAGATTTAAAAAACCATAAAATCTTTTTTATATGAGGCTTTAATTTATTTTTTTAAATCATTTTCTAATTCTATAACTATTATATTAAAAGATTTATTAATAATATAATAATTATTTATTTTCTTAAAAATTACTCTTTCGTCTAATTTAATACCTTCCATTAAATCAAGTTTTTTACTAAAAACATCAACTAAAACATTTTCATTTCCTTTAATATAAATAATTTTCATATTATATTTACTAAATGTCTCCCACCATTAAACTTATTATCATAATAATTCTTTAATAATTAAAAAGTAAATAAGATTTTTATAATCCAAAAAAACTAAAAAAGGTTTTTTGGATTGTAAATAAACTTGCTATTTTTTACACATTTTAATAATAATTATAAGTTTTTTATTATGAATTGGATATCTGAGTTTTGTTATATTAAATTTTTTTAAAAAATATATAATAAAATATTAATCTTTTTCATTATATAATTAAAATAAGTATATTTTTAATATTTTATCAAATATATCTATTTCCATTTTTATTAATAATTCTAGATTATAGATTTTAAGAATTAAAGTAAAGATAAATGTTTTTTTAAAAATTTTAAAAACTATTTTTTTTATTATATCCCATATAAATTTAATGTTTTTTTCCATAAAATTTAAAAATGATACTAAAAAATGATTATATTTTTTGATAAATTTTCTATAATAATTATAAAGTCCAAAGAATTATTAAATATAAATTATTTTAAAAAATTTAGATTAATCTTGAATAATTTCCATTTTCTTAAAATCTATTTTGATTTTATTAAAAATAATAATTACTTTTAAATATTTAACTTTAATAACTTTAAATTTTGATTTTTCAATTTTAATTTATAAATTATATTTAAAGAATTTATTAATTATTAATTAAATATATTTCTAATATTCTTTTCTATTTTTATTAAATATAAAGATATTATTAAAGTAAATAATACATATTATATTAATATAATCTTTAAATACTATATTTATAAATATTTAAAATATTACTAAAATATTAATTAATCCAAAAAATATAACTATATATTCAAATAATCTATAATAATATTTAAATATTATTTTCCATTTTTCTCCTTCAATTATTTATATAATATAATATATTTTAATAAAATTAAATTTTATAAATAATTTTACTTTTTTAATTTTATTAAAAAAATTGCTAATAAATAATAAAAATACTTAATCTTTAATAATAATATTATTAAGATTTTGGTAATTAATATATAATTATAATTTTCTATTTTTTTTTGGTATGAATAGGATGGGATGTCTTGCTAAAGAAATAGAAAGACATATAAATCCTATTTCAAAATTAATATAAATATATTCTTATAATATATCCATTTCTTTTTTAATACATACATAAATAAGTATAAATCTAGAATATTTTCCTTTTTATAAAAATATATAGTAATCAAAATTAATATACTAAGGTAGTACTACCTTAAATACAAATTTTTCTACTATTTTCTATAATTCATTTTTAATTTAGTTAAGTAATTATTATACTTTTAATATAATTTTTTTAATATAAAATATTTTTTTTTTTATCATATTAAATTTATTATATAATCAATTTTTAATTTTTTTATTGAAGAAATATTCTATATTGCGAAAGTATATTTCTTTACAGATATCTTTCTTTTCATAAAATATTTTGTAAATATATCTCATAAATTCAATATTTTTAATCTTCCAATCAATAATTGGGTTATGCTTTTCTAGTTATAAATATTTTAAAATTAAATTTATTTATTCTAATAATTTAAAAATATCAATTATAAATTTTTTTTTATATCCATTGATAATAAAATCAATAGTTATTTTGTGGGTTACAATATCTAAGGGGTTGTTATTAAAAGCTAAAATGTTATACATAACTAATTTTTTTATAAATTTTATTTTTCTTTGTAAAGTGTAATTATATAAGATATAATTATTTTTTACTCCATTATTAATTAAACTTAATTCTAATATTCTGTTAATAATTAATAATGTAAATAAATAATATTTATTTTTCATAAAATCAAATCATTAATTTAATTTTTTTTTTTAAAAACTATTATTAGAATTTTTAAATAATTTTTGTTCCTACAATATATTTAGTTTTTTGCATAAATTCTTACAACTTCTCTAACATTTTAAATTATAAAAGAATCTGACTTGTAATAATTAAAAAAATAATAAAGGAATTGATGGTTTAATTTAATGTAATAATAGTAATATTTCTAATTATTTCTAAATTTTTTAAGGATTAATAATTTTGGATAATCAAATTTATAATCTTTATTAGTATCAGAGTCTATTTTAACATAATAATTAATATATTTATAAAAAAATTTTATATATTTCATCCTATACCATCATTACTACCAATATTATTATAAAAACAATTTTCTTTATAAAATATTATATTTGCAATTAAAATTCATTACTAACAAAATTCGCATATTATAACTAAAAAAGAATATTTTTCTAATTTTTATTATAGAAAATTATTATAGGTTTTATACCATAAGACATTTAGATTAGTTTAAGTCCAACTAAAATAATATTCATAACATAATTATAAATTATCTTCATAAGTGATATACATAAATTCCTTTTTTTTATAAAAATTACAATCATACTTATAAATATAACACATATTCTATATAAAAATAAATTATTTTTCCTATTCCTCATTAAACAAATTTTCAGTATAATTCTAATAATTTTCAAAATCATCCACGAATTTCTAATTATAAAAAAAGGCCATATATTTATAAATAGCAATTTAATAAAAAATAAAATTACTTCATTTAAATTTATATGTATAAGATTCTCCTATAATATTATATTCTTTTTATTAACAACAGTTAGTGTATTTTTTATAATAAACCATATTATAAGATAATTTTCCAATTCCAAAGATTTAACTATATCCATATTCTAAATATTAATTAAATTTATACATTTATATACATTTTTAAAAGAAAATCATCCAAAATAATAATCATTTAATAATTGGGGAAATTATATTGTATCAAAATCCTTATTTGGCATAATATTCTCTTTCATATAATCAAGTAAGAGATTCTACAGCTTTTTCTTATTATTTTTTAATTAACAAGGTAAATAATATAAAGTAGATTTAAATAAGATTATATAAATCAAATAAAAATTCTACTTTTCTAATATAATTTCCTAAATTTCCTAATTATTTATATAGTTGCTAGAGTTAATTCTGATTATTATAATCATAATTAATATATTTTCCTAAAGCAATATTTTACCAAAGCTAGTAATACTCATTTAAAATAGATTCAGTTTCATATAGTTAATTTTCCTAATATTTCATAAAATTATCAATTGCATCATTAATAGATATATTATTATCTTCTTTATCTTATATTTAAATTGTAAGTATTTAGAATTATTTTATTTTTTACTTATTTTTTTTGTTATTACTTTCCTAATGATTATTAGAATTATATTATTTTTATTATTTATCTATAGAATTGAAATTCTTCTTTTAAGATAGTACATTGTAATGTTAAATTATATATCCTTATTTTCTATAATTATAATATTCTATTATATTAGATTTCTATTTTTAAATTATATTACTAAGATTTATAAGCTTAAATTTATAAATTTTATTTAAAATATAACATCTATTATTATTTTTATTCCAATTTTTGTTAAATTTATTATTATAATTTTTTTTTTTTTTTTATTAATTGGGGTTGTAGTTTTTATAAGATTTATTATTTTTTATAAAATTATTAATTAGATGTTCCTTTTTATTATTATTAAAAATTATATTATCAATTTTAATAATAAATTTCTATACTTTTATATAATTAAGATTAAGATTCATAAATTAATATTTAATAAATTAAATTTGATTATATAATTTTAATCCTTTAAAAATACAGTAAAATATAATATCAGACTCATATTCTACTAAAAATAAATATTAATTAAATTATTAAAAATTAAATTAAATTAATTTAGTCTGTTTGAGAATATTAAATTTTCTAAAAACATTTTTAACTTTATCTATATATCCACAATTTTATTAAAAATATTCTATAAAGTTAGAAAATGTTTTAAAAAGTTTATATACCAAAAAGGTATCTTTTTTAATATATATATTATTTTTAATAATATCATATTTATCTTTAAATATAAAAAAAATATAAAAAATAGTTCTTTTAAAATATATTCTTATAAACATTATTTTATGTATTTTAGTTAGAAATCTATCTAGATAAAAAAAAAAATAATTTCCAAATTAATTAAGAAATTAATCAAGTTTCTTAAATTATCCTCTATATTTAATTAAGTCTCCTAATTATAATATTTTATAAAATTTCATAACAGACTATTCAGTTTCATTTCAATTTCCTTACCTATAACCAATAGGTCCAGATCCTTCACCCTTATTATTAAATAGATTATTAAGGTTCTTTTAAGGTTATTTATTATTTCTTTAAGTAAATTATTTTATCATATCATTAACTCCTTCTATTTCAATATTCTTTTTATATTATTATTAAGAGTTATAAAATTCTTAAGTTTTAATAGCAAATATTTCATTTTATATATAATTATTTAGATTTTTAATTAATTCTATAGCTAAACTAAGATTTCTACTAGATTTATTAAAAACTTATTATTATTTTTAATTTTTCTTTTGATTTTACTTAGGAAATATTTCTTTGATTAATATTTTGATTTAAATTCTTAGATGTTAATATATTTTTTATTTTTTAATATTATAACTAAATTTAAATCTTTTTATTATTAATTTTTTAAAAGAAATGGATTTTGTATTTAAATAATTTCTTTTTTTATAACCAAGTGTTTAAATTACTATATATACAAATTAATTTAATTCATAATAAAAATTATTAAATTAATAAAAAATTAGTTTTTTATTATTATCTAATTTATTATTTTTAACATTTTCTAACTCATAATCTTCTTTTATAATAAAAATTATTAATCCTTATTAATAATTATTATAATACAAATATTTATATCTTCAAGACATATAAGAGATAAAAAATAAATTAAATATTTTAATATTAAACATACATATAATTCTTCCAGATTAAACTGTATTTAATCAATCAAAGTATTACATTTATTATCTAAATATCCAGCTAAATATTTTAGGCAACAACAAATGCTACTTAACTTCTATCTCACAGCTCTATTTACTTAGAACATAATTCAGAGAAATATATATAAAAGAATAAATAATTCTAGAGTATTAAAAGTATAACAACAATAAAATAATATAATTATAAGTTATATTATACTAAACTATTATACTGTTAAATTAATTAATAAAAATCTAAGGGAGACTATTATTATTAAGGTGTGAAGTTATAATTATATATATAAATATGTGTCTATACATTTTAAATATTCAATTATTCAATTCAAAAATGAATTAATCAACTGAATACTCAAGGTTATTTAATTATTTAATTATTAAAACAAATAAACAACTGAACATCAAAATATATTATCAACAGGGATATTTTATAAATCAGGCAGAATACTTAATAATCTGTAATCTGCGATAAATCTGTTAGTTTTATTCATCATACGCAAACAGATATTGGCTACGGCACAGCCTTTAATAACAAATCAAATGTTATTAGAAAGCATACCAAAGGGGCATAATTTTTATAACAAAAAATTAAATAAAATACTTTAAAGTATTATAATCAGGATAAACGAAATTTAGTACAATATATTATCAGCTGTCACATGAATATCCCGTAGAAGAATTCCGTATGTACCGCTGGGATGTCTGTGACATATAGTAGATTTCTATTATTATTAAGTATTTTACTTTTTCTATTATTTTTATTTTTATTTTATGCTTTATTTACCCTATCTTAAATATTTTATAACCTTAAATATTAATCTTTAAGACTTCTCTATTAATACAAAGTTCCACTAATTATCTAACATCTAATATCAACTAATTAATAAATTGCCGATATTCTAAAAAAAATAACCTTTTTACTAAAGAAATAAAATAATATTTTAAATATTAAGATACCTTTTTTACTTAATAATTTTATAATAAAATCTAGGTTAATTTAATTAATATAAAAATATACATTAATATCTAATATTAAATTCTAGTTATTAATTATTTATTTATTTAATTAATATAATATATTTTTTTTTTTAAATATTTAAGATAAATATTAATATATAATATATATATAATACTATCATAAAACCAAAAATTATTGATTTTATATAATAAAAACTGTTAATAGACTTATATTAGATATGTATAATCTTACTGGTTTCTTAATTAATATTTATTTAGAATTAGTAAAATAGCTTTTAGATCCTAATTACCTGGCTTTTTTATATAATTTTGGAATTAAAATATATTTATATCTATCCCCAACCAGATTGTTAATGTTTATTAATAAATTATTATAGTTTTTATTCATATATTTAACAATTTCGGAGATTTTTATACAATCATACTAAAATTCTTATAAAAATAAAAATATTATTATAAAAAACTTAATTAATTTATTAAATCTTATTTTTCTATCATAGTCTATTATATACTTATAGATAACTTTAAAATAATGGAAAAATGGAAAACTAAATAAAAGTGTTAATGCAAAGATTATAAATACTAGAGGTAAAATATTTAATATTTATCCACTTATAAATTTTATACTAATATTATATACTTTAGATATCTTTGATAATTATTATACTTTTTTTCTAAAATGGCTTGCTGATAAGTTGATAGAGTATTATAAACATTTAATAACCCCTGTCATTTTTTAAGCAGGTAGAAGGTGTACAACCTCTTAAAAAATATATTTCTGTTAATTAGGATAAGGAAGCTAGCCTTGATACACTTTTTAATAGGGTTTAATTAAATATTATATATCTATCAACAGTTTATTTGTTTTCTTTTTATTTTTTATATTTTATAATATTCTATATAATGTATATAATATTTAATAATAATACTATTTTATTGAGTACCAAACCCTTGAGCATCTGGTAATAAATATAATCTAATACCTATGATACTATTTACCATCTATAGCCTTGATGATGGCTTTTATTATGTAGGCTCAATGAGGGCTTTAGTTATGTTATTTTAATGATAGTTTTATGCATGTTAGTTCTCAGATGTTCTATGTCTGATAGGCTCTGCGAGTCACGCGGTGCTGACTGCCATCGCGATGTGTCCCGATGTTCAAGTTGCTCGCGGCCATAAGAGCCATCCGATGGCCGCGAGCCAACACTTCTTTTTTGCTGATGTATAATGATAAAATCTAGCCTTTTAAAGTATTTTTGGTTAAAAGGTATAAAAGCAACAATATATATATTAAATCTCTATCTGTTTAACTAAAGATCTATATCTGAGAAAGAAAAAGATACCTTAGATAAAATATTATACAAACTACTTTATAGCAAAATACTTAAATATAGAAATATTTATTTTTTTAGATATTATATATATACCACTATCCCCAAAAAAAAGAGATTGAAAACTCTTACTCAACACTATGCCTAGAAGGGTATATTCATCAATTATATAAAAACTGTTAATTAATATAAAATATAAAATCTTATAAGAAAAATAATTATTATAATCAATAATACTAGAATTATAGAAAAATCTTTTTTAACTAAAGATAACTATAACCTTTATTTTAAAAATTAGAAGAAATTATTCTCTAAGTAATATTATTTATAAAAAAGTTTTTATTATTTAAAAAATTTATTTTTCAGAAGGAGGAGGAAAAGAGATTTTATAATTCCACTAATAGATTAATTACTACTGAGAAAAAAATATTTTTTAATTAAAAAAAATATTTATCTAATAAATTAAAAAATAATTTATATAAAAACTTACAATTAATCTT
The DNA here is from genome assembly GCA_036971295.1 of Dactylellina cionopaga. NCBI lineage: Eukaryota > Fungi > Ascomycota > Orbiliomycetes > Orbiliales > Orbiliaceae > Dactylellina > Dactylellina cionopaga. The sequence goes on from JAJTTY010000055.1 coordinate 8,225, forward strand.
ACAGCCAATCAGCCTAATCTTATTACCAACTATTATTAATTTTTAAAATTCCCAAAAATTTAAACAATTTTTAAAGAATATTTTTATAAAATTTTTTCTATACCATCTGGATATTGGAGATAAGAACTAATTAATAATATTTTCTAAGATTTAGCTAGAGACCTTTATATAAAAGGATATAATCCTATAAAAAAGAAGTAAAGGAAAGCCCTATAAAATAATCTCAGATATAAAAATATATATTATAAAAATAATGTTCCTAATAGAAGAGATAGAATCTATCTCCCTAAAAAATGTTTTAAAATTATTAGATATTTAATAATAACTAGAGTTTATTAAAAGAAAAATTATTTTTTTAAAAGAAAAAAAAACTTTTATGGAAATTAATTAAATACCAAAAAAATATAAGTATATAAAAATATACTAGATTTTTAAAAAGAAGAAAAAATTAGATAAGAGTTTACTTTATAAAACAAGATTGGTAATTAAAGGATATAAGTAGAAATTTAGTATATATTATATTAAAATGTATACCTCTGTGATTAATATAAGAATTATTAAGTTCTTGTTTATTCTTATAATAAGCATAAATTTTTATATACATCAAATGGATATTAAGATTGTTTTCCTTAATATTATTTTATTTCTATCTGAGAGAGTATATATGGAACTATCATCTAAATATAAAAATAATAGCTCTTCTACAATAGTACTCTTTTTTCTAAAATTATTATATAATTTAAAATAAGTACTATATCTTTAGAATGTAAAGCTTTATATATTTCTTTTATTAAAGATATTTTTATTTAAAATATAATATTTTTAGATAAACAAATATTTATATATTAGTAAAAATATTATAATTATTATTTATGTAAACAATATTCTAATTTTCTTAAAAAACTTTTTTAAAATAGAGCAAATTAAAGTAGCTCTAAAAAAAAAGTATAAAATGAAAAATATAAAAGAATTAAAGAAATTCTTTAATATAAAAGTAATTAAAAATAAAATAAAAAAATAATTATATATAAATTAAGAAAATTATATAGAAAGTATTTTTAAAAAATTTAGATTTTTTAAAATAAAAATATAAAATATATTTTTAATACTAGAAATATATTTATCAAAGAATATTAATAAACTATTATCTACTAAAAAAACCATTTTTTATAAAAATATATTAAAAAATATTATATATACTATTTAAGATATATATCCTAATATAACATATACTATTACTAAACTAAACCAATATTTTAGTAAGCTATAAGAAAAATATTTAGATATTATGATCTATTTCTATAAATATTTTTCAAATTTTATAAAATTAGGTATCATATATAAAAAAAAAAATATAAAATTAAAAAAATATTCTAATATAAATTGGGTACAAATTTTTGGTTTTGAAAAAATTATAAAGTATTTTATTTTAGGATACATATATAATCTTTTAGGTGCAAGTATATTATAATTAAATAAATTATAGTTTACAATAGCCACCTTTAGTATAAAAGTAGAAATTATAATAAATAATTATATAAAAAAAGAAGGGATATAAATCTATAAACTATTGAAAAATATATATTAAGTAATAAAATATCTTTTATAATAAATTGGCAAGTAATTATTAACCATTTTTTATATAGATAATAAGAGTGTAATCATTATATTTAATAATTTTGGTAATTAGTAAAAAATTAAGTATTATAATATTAAATATTTCTGGATTAGAGAGAGAGTTTGAAATAAAGAGTTTATTTTAGAATTTATTTTAATAATTGAAATGATAGTAGATATTTTTATAAAAGTATTATTTCTATTTCTGTATATGAAGTATATTAAAGAACTAGGTATGAGATTTCTAGAGGTATGAATTTCTAAGAAAGAGTAATAGACTAAGAATCTATTTATTTTTATATTAAATTATAAAAAAAAAAAAAAAAAAAGAGGAGAAAAAGTTTCCCGAGGCTGTTTTGGTAAATTTAAGAATATTAAATCTTAAGTAAAACCAGATTTTAAATCTAATAAAACTAATATATTTAATATATAAGAGATACCTTTTTTTTAAGTTTATCCTTTATATTGTTGCTATTTCTATAGGAGAGGATTTACTAGTAAATATTAGCATATATTTTATATATAAAAGAGTAGGCATTTATTTTATTTATTAATTATATGGTTGATAATTACAGTCTCTAGATCTATTAAAACCTATACATGAGTATAGGTCTTTTGAAGTTACATATACTCTTAAATAGTAAGATTTCCTACTAATAATAGTAGTAATAATAGGGATAGTACAATATTAGATATAAAAAAAGGAAACATTAGAAAATTAACTTTATAAAACTAAAGATACCCAACATAAGTAGAGTTCTTTAGGGGGATAATAATAATAAAAAAGAAATTATAATCTAAAAATAGTAATTTTCTAGGAGTAGGATTCTTTGATGAAATTTTAGACCATAAGAAATAAACTTTTGTTTTAGTAATAATGAAGTAAAAAGGTATTATTATAGAATAAGTATTAATAGTTTATTTAATTTATTAGAGCTACTTTTATTAAAAGATATAAGTAGAATAATAGATTTATCAAAAATATAAAATACACTTATACAAAAATAAGGCTCGCATTTCAATTGGTTATTTACTAATAACCACATATAACAAACATAGTAATTATATTTTAAATTAATATAACACCTTTAATAAAGAATTATTATTTTATAAATAATAATAAAAATACAAATAATATATTCTAAAATAAGATTAATAATATCCACATTGGAAAAACCACCACTAAAAAGAATAATTATATTATTACTAGAAAAAATAGGGATAATTATTTCAAAGAATATATTAAATTTTAGAAGGAGGATTTTTTTAATTTAATAAAATATTTTAATTATATGGAATAAAGTAAAAAGAAAAAAAATAAAAAATAAAAATTTAAAATAAATAGAAGGTTTATATATGTTAAAAAAATGTCTTAAAATATAATCATACTTTATAGTAGTGCTGTTACTCTACCTTTTAATTCTAGTAAACTAGAGAGTAAATATAGAGTAATCTAGTACTATAATTAAGAAATATAATTACAATAAACTGCTGAATGTTAGAAGAAACAATTATAGAACAAGCTCTAAAAGTTAACATTACATATGTAATCTCAAAGAGATCAACAATACTTATTCATAAAAAGTATAATATAAAGAGTACAATTCTATAAATAGAATAAATATAAAGATAAAATAGTCTAAATATAGAAGTAATAATTTTATATATAAAATATTAATTATAAATAATTTTTATATTAATTTAAACAAGTGCACAATGCTAATATAAGAGTTATCCCTTTCATCAATGTTTAGAAAAATATATAGCACTAATATTAACTCATTTAAAAATATAATAACACCTAAATTAGAGCATGCTCCAAAGAGAGCCGAAGATTTGTATAATCTTTAACAAAAGATTTTTGAATACAACAAATAGCATAATATAATAGAGATATCCGATCGCCTAATAAAAAAGCATTATTTATAAAAGTGCTCTAATACACAAAATATGATGTCACAATTATAGAAGCTGAAGCCACCTTATGAAAGATCACAGCCATGATATTATAGAGGTCTGCAATTTAATAAGAGAGTATTAAAGACTTAAGCTTTTATTGCCTAAGAGGTATCTTTAAATAGAATCACTGTATATGAGCAACAGGAAGAGAAATCTCTCTCTATGAGGGTATCCAAATTCAATAGAGACGAAAGTCCACCAATAAGAGGAACCCTGCAAAAATAATAGAGCAAGCTCTACGAGAACTACATTAATGCCTTGTCATTGATTGAGCCGGAGTGTTATTGTAGTGATAGAGCACTTAATAGCAGAGGCATCTATTGCCGGGTCACCTGCTCTAAGGAGAGGTGGGCGGTAGCGAGTGCCAAGCCTCGCTACCCTCATGCCTCCCTCTCTCAGAGCATCCTCTAGAATAGAGTCCAGACAAGGACACAACCATCAAGGTGTTTACCGCCGCCGCCTCGGAAAACCCTATTCATACAATAGAGAGACCTACATGCCCTCATGGGACTACGCTTATATAGAGCACACGAGCAGACGTTTCTAACACTATTATTCAAATAACCAATTATCCTTTCTAATATTATTTATATTGATAATATTATTATCAAAATATTGGCCAATATTTGATATTTGCTTTGACTGTCTTTGGATGCTTTCTAATAATTGGTCTTTTAAGGATTTCGCTTTTGGTACTAACATGGGTAATGTTAGAGGTAATACTGGTTCTGGATTTATAGGATAGTGATGGTACAGAAAAGCCCGCAACTAAGTAATAGTTTCTGAAGTAGATTTTTTATTCTTTAGCTTCTGTTTTAGTAATTTATGTTTAAATTATAGATTTAATATCATAGTAATATAATATATATTTAATCTATTAATAAAAGTATAACATTTTTGATATTTTATAAACCTAGCTTGTACAGTAACGATTATACTTTTGTTAATACCAGCAAACTGGTTCTTTCGATCTGTAACGCTCTGGAAAAAGTCTTCAATTTCGTAATGTAATACCACTAAAAGGCTAAGTTGTGGTTTAGAAGTTGAGATAGATAATGCAAATCTATTAAATCTGTTAAGGTTTCCTGTAATTTGATTTAATTGGATCCAGTTCTGGTTTGTAAAAGTTGAATACTAGCGATTTAGAAAAATCCGATTATGGAATTTATAACTGATGGAATATAAAAAAATCTGGATAAATAAAAAGAGTTCAAAGATAAGTGGCTTACCTTTCCAATATTTTCACTTGATTGAAAATGGTAAAGAGATGAAATTCTATAAAGATGTGATAATGTCAAATGATTATTAAATAATTTCATATTAGTAGTTTGATTTTAGGCTTGTAGTTCTGCTGCAAGAGGACCCTTCATGCCTCCCCATAAAAGCGCTAAGGTTGAAAGATAGGGTAATGCGAGATGAGAAGCCTCCAAAGTCGACGAGTGAATTATATAACTGCTAGCATTGAAGTTTTGGCACAGTTTGGCAAAGTTTAATCCTTCTATCTAGCTGTGCTTTGCTGTACTCTTACATTTTGAGTTTGGTAGTACTTAAACTGCAAGGCACCAAATTTTCTTTCAATGTGCTAGTGATATATTTCATATCTAAACCTTTCCAGTAGTACAAAAATAATACCTTCCAAGGATTGTAGAAGTTATCATAAATAAATGTGGGCAACAGTGGTAGTCATCTGGATGTCCGTAATAATGTAGTTCAAGATTGTGTCAATACCACACCAAAACTATTTCTTAAGTGCTATTGTATTTGCTGCTTAAGTATCTTGTCTCCATTGGCTAGAAGGATTCAAAAAAAGCTTAGTTTATGGACTGGTAATCTCAGTGTTGAGAATTTTTCTTCATAATCCTGGAGATTTGTATACAGGCTATTTTATTCATGCTATATTGAAAAATCTCAAATTTTTCAATAAAATCTTAAGTAATGAGTATACAGCCTTGGCTACTTCTGTTGATATGCTCTAGAATAAAAACTATATCCCTCCTCCTGTTGTCATTCGTTGGTTAGAGCTACTGAGAAAGCAAGTTGCGAGGTAATTCTGCTAATTGTTGCTTGCTTGGTTTCCTATTTCTCTCTATACCTCTGTACTCCTACTGTTGTTGAAAGAACTGTTAAAGACCTTTGAATGCTTAGTTGGAAGACTAGTAGAGATAGGGACTGTCGAAATTATTATTTTCTAACAGAATTTATCTTCTTTTCTTTATAAGTCCGTTGGAATCTGGCTCCTCGTCTGGTTATTTTGGTTCTCTGCTCTCTTTATCGATCTTTCGGGGACAACATCTTGATATATATTATCCCGAAGTTGAGATATTACACTTCTAAATGATCCTAGAGTAATGCCTTCTGATGAACTACCATGTTATAGTATTAAGCAAATTTTAACCTCATCAATCTAATGTGCAGGGCAGTTGAGCCAATTGAGGATATGTTCAGTTAGAGCAACTTTGATCTGTTTGCAAACGCAGATTTTTTCGACTAGGATATGGGTCAGTCAATCTACTTGATAATCAACAACTTAGAGACGAAGAGAAAAACAAAGAGAAAGATGGAGGAGAGGAAGATAAATTCAATTCTTTTGTTAGATTTCTTTGGCGGGAATGCCAGTCTCGACAGTAAGTCAATTAATAAATTGTGATATTAATTTAATATACCTATCTTGCTCCATCCATTACCTTTTCTTTTTTGTATATTCTATTCTCAATGGACAGGCAAGCCAGCTGAAGGGGGAGTTACCCTGGGAACAGAGACATTTGCGTGCAGACAACCATTTCCCCACCCCACGACCCACTGAGATGTTATCAATGGTGGTGGTCCTGCCACAGTCTGCTGTTGCTGTTCTTTGTCCTATACCTGCTGGTGTGTTAACACAGGGAGCCATTATTTAATAATATTTCTCACTCTTTCTCTCTACCAATAGTATTATTATAATGGTGGTGATAGTGATAGTGGTGATAATAATTGAGTATTGGCATAAACTATTTACATGATCTAGTTATTACTTTTTTAGTTTTTATAAATTGCCATTTTTATCCTAATTAAGAAAAAACACCCTTGTAAATCATTTCAATACATCAACACCCCTAACTTTACTATTGCATTATCCCTGCCCTGTGTGCTGTTACAACCCTGGTTTCTTTCTACTCTTTTTATTTTTTCTTCTTTTTCTTTTCCCTGCTTTCCATACTACTAGATTAGATTATGCAGGTTATTGCTTTTTGTTGGCTGGTATGCATTCTTTAGCTGATATATCATTCTTTTGTTTCAGGCTACATGAATTCTGTTGATTTCTCCCAATTCTCCTCATTTATGATGAGCGACCTTCCACCTCCTCAATCACACATACCTTCCACTCTTATGCTTTTGCAGTTCTTGCAGTCCTACCAGCGCCATTGCAATTTTGCCATCCTCCCATGACTGTCTCATCCTACGCTTACTCTCGCACAAAATGGGACCTCCAACTATACATCTCTAGTATCACCAGCAAACTCCAATTCTTTGAAAAGAAAATCGATTATCTTAGACACAAACTCTTCGCCTTGGCCTCTCAAGGGGGCTTCGAGACTAGCTACCAAAGAAGACAAGTGACAGAGAAATACCGCTGCATCCACCAGGTTCCGAATAAAAAAAAAACAGCGGAAACAGGTTATCAAACAACATAGCAAGAACCTCGAGACTAAGGTTCAGGAATTTAATAAAAAGGTCACCACTTTTGAGGATGAGAACAAGTGGCTTAAGGACCTGCTGATGGAAAAACATGGCTCCAATGAAGACTTCATGAAACTCATAAAAGCTGCCCCCTTCCCCCTATTGTCATTAACCAAGCCAGAGATATTGGATGATGGGTAAATAACTCTCAAACATCTTACCGGCCCCGCTGCCTGTCACAGTTGCGACTTGAAATACCTTGCAATATGCCTAATATTAGAATGATACTCCTCCAAATATTCCTGCTATAGAAATTAGACAATATTTAACAAAACCCAAGGTATTCAACTCCCTTTCTTCCTCTTCAATACCCTCTCCTACTCAAATGCTGTGCCCAAATCATTCCAAGGGGGCATGATATCCACTTATTAATATTGCTTCCTTACATAGTATGGATGTTTATGTACGTACTTACATGTTTTGAGCGTGGTAATTATGATTAATGGCTAAGATAAATACTTACCTAGCAAAATTATTAATATCAATGTCCTAATCCTCTAAAATTCGACTCCGAGAACTCTAATTCTAAATGCAGGCGAAATTTAGCTTTGTTTTTGGAAAGGGAAAACACTACAAATCTATCAAACACCCTAACTATAATATGGTTAGTAGCAACTCCGATCATTAGTTATCTCATCCCTCATGACCAGAATTTATGGGTCGTAGACCTCTTCGCCTATGCGAGTTTAACTGATTTGTTGGATGGATATGTGGCTAGAAGTTGGGATCTCCAGACCGTGATCTGAGCGGTTCTCGACCCTTTGGCTGATAAGCTTCTTATAATAATCTTAACAGTCTGTTTGGCTCTAAAAGATACTCCACCATATTAGTATACCCCAATCCACCCTCATATGAACTAATTTAAAACTTATCCTAGTTTCTGAAATGTAATAGTATAGATCGCAAGCCTCACCCCGGGGAAATATACCAATGCAAAAATTGGTATACAATAGGTTCAAGGTATCAAGGTAAAAAGTCAAGATATCACAAGATGTTCCAAAGTGGCTTGCATACGTGTAAGATCGAATTGATACTTAAATTGTTGCTTGATTCCTACGTACATGGTTGCTAAACAGTACAGGTATTTATAACAAGAAGGCATGTTAACAAACTATGAATCGTGGAGATAACCTATGAAAAGGACATGGAGATTACTTGTGAAAATGACATGGAGATAACTCGTGAAAAGAACCATGATTCTTTTATAGTTTGTTCTTCTTTCTTAATTTCGTGTTGTTCTTCAATCCACTACAAATCTTGGACTTTCTCCTATCACCATGTGCAGTGCTCCTCCTGCAGATTCCACTTCAGCCTTCAGTCCCTTATGTTGTAACTTCTTTACAGCCGGTCCGGGACTACTATATATTACTTGAGGATAAATTTACGACTTTAGTTGCATCTGAAGAGCTAGCAACGTGGCTTGTAGGAAAATCTGCCCATGTAATCATGCCATAAAACGTGATTCAGCACCAAAACTCATTATCTCCAACTCTGAAAGCTTCGCGAGGCGTTAGGACATTAAAAATAAATCGAAAATGTAAGCAAATAAGAAATACGAAACTGCAGTTGCTACATATTGGAAGTTGGAGGAAAAAGACCGCAACGCAGCTACAGTTGCGCGAACATAATGTCGACCCCCAGACCTTGCATCAACGGCTTAAAGGTGTGCAGAATGAGCCGTCTACTTGCTAGAACAGAATTCTTACACCTTGCGAGGAAGAAGAGTTCTTGAATTGGATTCTCATCGAATCTGATAAGGGTTACCCTCCTTGCTCTCGATTTATTAGCTCGCGTTATCTACATAGCTCAATAATCAGATCCATTTCGCACAAGCATGGGGCATAGCTAAATATCCCCCTGCGAGGCACCCCGGGGATCCGAGCCACCATACCATCCCCCATTTTCAACACAGAAAAACAGTGTTTTTGTAGATAGTTCTCAATACATTTTGCATTCATTACCTCACCAACATGTGAAAATATAGCCAAAATGCCACCAATTCGTAAGGGACCATTAGAGAAATATAGCCGAAATGTTTGATTCAAACCTCTTTGCAATTATGCCAGAGAGTAGAAAGTTTGAGCTGTATTGGCAGTTTGGGAGAGTATACCAGGCCTCTCGCTTAATGAGGTAGCTCGGGATCATGGTGTGGCCCCGTCGATAGTCAAACACCACGCCAGTGGCCGCCGCTCACGTCTAGAAATCGAACATTAGATTCAGCTTAATTAAGCTTTTATTCCAGCGCAAGAATTGGCCATTAGCCAATAGATTGAACGCTTTTATGACTGGGGGTTCTCTCCTTATTATAATATTGTCCTCAGCCTCGCCAGCTCTCTTGCTAGTTATAAATTGAATCAGAAATGGATTTGATTTTTAGGCCGAAATCTAGTAACTAGTGTTGTTAAACCTTGCTGTCTTGACTGAAAACATGGTGGTGCTATGGAGGTCGAGCTGATTTTAGATTTCTACACTAAATTATATTGTAAGCGGATTGTGATGTGTCTGTCACTGGAAGACAGCCTCTCAGAGGGTAAAATGGATAATATTGGCTATGGACAAGGAGGATGACTGCGAATGGTTTTCTAGCTTGCAATCGGGCAGAGGAGCCTTTTATAGTAGAGGCAACGGGCCGGCGCAGGCCGGCGCCCGTTGACAATATTAAACATTTTAAAAATATATTATCCTGCTGTAAAAATGTGGAATATAGATAAAACTGGCTTTATTCTGGGCTTTATACAAATTAAGAAAGTGCTTATACCAACACCTCAAACACAACATAGATTTCAGATTCAAAATGGAAATTATAAATCTATGATAATAATTGAATGTAGCCACTAATTCTAATAAAGCCTAGTGTTCTTGTAAATGCAACATCATGGTATTCAGACTGCGTTGCTGGTTGTGTATAAGACTGACCAAGTTCTGTGATCTTAAACATCTATATCAAAGCCGTAAATACCTCTCATCATTACTCTGGATCCTTCTCGGTTCATCCTGATCGCCCAATAGAAACAGATGAGCAACCGTCTTGGTCATATTACGTTTGCAACTTTTGTCACCAGCCTGTATCGCGATTAAGATTTTGACCAAATTAAAAAAGCTATCTCCAAGATGATATTCAGCAGATTCGCAATAGTTGGTTCGCTCTTAACAGTTGCCTGCGCGGCCCCTGCACTCCTTAATGCCGGGAATAATGGTGGCCAAGGCTCCAAGTATCCCATCATACCCTATATCAACGATTACGAAAAGAAACTTCCAAAAGACCGTTCAAACAAGGAAGTACACGCCACGAGTAACGGATTTTGGATTGGGAAGTCTATCACCTCTTCCTACCCCCTCGCCAAAAAATGAATGTCCGAAAATAGCCGATAAAATAGCTGTTACTGTCTCGCTCGCAGGCACTGTTTCAATGAATACCAGAGTGCCTGGTGGCCAACACTTTCATGTCGGCTCACTGGCGCTGCCGCGTTTACACCCCAAAGTCCGCTGCAACTAAAGGCGCTACAAAAAAAGGATTCAATTGTTATGGAGGTGCCCTGGGCATTTTTTTCACTGCACCTGGTTCCTGGAAGGCTTGTCCGCTTAAGAAAGGCAAAGGCCCCTATCAGCTTTCCATGCAAGGATATAAGAAAAGGCTTTTAAACAAGGACGTCCCTTCTAGGAATGCTAAGGATTGCTACGACGTCTATGTTGGATACAATACCGTTGATTCTTTCAAGCTCGGTACTAGCGGTTATCAGTACGCTTGAATCAACATTTAGTGTATAGTGTTGATATCATGATGGTCGAACACACCCGTGAGATTACATCGTCAAATTGCTAGATTTATATATTGTTTAGTCTTCCTTCCTCTACATAAGAGACTATCGCGAACACATATTACATTCTCCACGTTCCTAGACTTGATCCCTAGATTCAGTGTGATGGATTCACATATAGTACCTTTATGTATATCTAAATACGAAGTATAAGTTATTAATGGCCACGACGCAAAGATCGCAGAAGATTGCACGATAGATGAATAAATTGTTTGCTCGTCCTTCCTGTATATTATAAGATCACCCTAATATACAATAAATCCTGAGCATTTCCAAGATTCGATCCCTAGATCAATATTGTAAAATGTGTAAATGTGAACCTATTATGATAGTAGTCGTACGTCTATGGCTGTAGTATGGAGGTCCTTAGTTGATTTATTGATGGATGATAATCTCAGGTGGGGCCTCACGGCTAGTGAATTACATGTTTAGGTTTTCAGATTTCAAACCGAACCGAACCGGTTTGTAGAACAACCGAACCGAATTGAGCTGAAACCAATTAATTATAAAAATATAAACTGGATTGAAAAACTATTTCCGAAAAAAAAGAAAAATAATCATCTTACCAAAAACTATCTCCTAAAAGAAAAATTAAAAGTGAGTAAAAAAGCTAAACACGCATTATATTGTACGCGTCGTCCCATAACATTCCCCCCCTGCCTCGCAACTCGCCAACCTTGCGAAAATAAACGGAAGTATAATAGACTGTTAAAACACACAAATCACACTGCTACAAAGCTAGTCACGAAGAGTAGTTTTAGCTCACGTGGATCTCAGTACAATATGATGAAGTGCCCTCTCGCACTAGCCATTATACTAAAACACAAGTTACCAAGATGACCAGTCTTGGTGTCAGAGACTATATAAATGCGACTACAGTCATCGAGCCGTCTCGACGGAGATCTGAGCCCCTAAATACGCATTATACGCGCCGTGTTGTTACAGCAACATTGAAATACAAGCAGTACATTTGCTCTCGCTGGCTTCCAAGGTTGCTGTTCCCCAGTTACTGTTTGAAATTCGGGATTGGGCGATTCACATGCCTAATACCAATTTATACGATGAATCCGTAATTATGGACGCTAATAAGGTAAAAGGTAAATAAGATTGTCGCCTCAAAGAATAGCCAGTTCTCTGATTTCTAAGCGGACCAGCCCTCACCCGAGATCGGCAGCCCAATTTCCAGAAACAATCGATGTAATCAAGGTACGTAGTGTTTTTTAGAAAATCCATCATTTAAGTTTTTGTATGGGGCCGAACGGCGCTATGTCTACTGAGTATCCCGGATACCGAGCACGACAAAATAAAGCCGTCAAAATTTATATTAATCACGAATATAATCACAACGTTAGTCTCCCCTCGACAGAACGAGAACAAATAGCTCCCTAAAGAAACGACTTCTTATATCTAACTTGAATGAATCGCGATTTTTGTTTATGAGCATCGTTTCCAACTCAAGTAGCTATTGGCTGTTGGAGTAAGCGTGTTACCCAAACAACTCGGCTCGGGAATTTTGGATTTCGGATACAACCAACCTAGCTTGGTGGCTTATATGCGAGTGCAACGTGCAGTCTGCCCCACTTCTCTACCTTAGTGCTCTGATTACGCTTGCGTAGCAAAGCCCAATGGGAACGCCGAGCAGAAATAACTCCCTATTTTACAAGCACCTCGCAACAACACAGCCTGCGGAATTGGCAGAGCACGGTTTGTGCTTGCGCTCAATCGCCATTGGTGAGCCCTCTATTTCATTGCTTCAGCACATGCAAGCTAACTCGGTCTGTGTCGACTGTACGTTCGTTAGGTGATTGGGCGTGTGCAGCTTCGATTTTCAGCTTGATAGGCCCCAACAGGGGGTTCATCTTAGCTAAAACACTGCGTCACACCGAAAATGCTCCATCCCAAGGCGGATTTCAAGCTTCAAACATGACGCGTAAACATTGTCTCCTGGCTGTTGCAGATATTTTCAGCTAAATTTCCCGCCACGCGGACGCCATGACGTTCGAAACTGGTGTATTTAACGGTTCCGATCCCCGTCAAAAATGGACTTTCTTCCTACTCCTACCAAAGTCTAGACAGTACGGCGGTACCGCTACATCGCAATGCAATCAGCCAGCACCAACACATCGCTTCGTCTCCACCGTCTCAAACATGATGTTTCGGAGTTCTTAGAAGAACCCTACCCCGGTGTGGAGATTTTCGTGCAAGACGAAAATTATGATCAAATATGCCTTCATCTCACACCTCAAAGCGGGCCTATGGTCGGACTTCGATTTCACTTCGACTTTGAACTCCCTGATGACTGGCCACGAATCCGCCCCGCGTTCGTTGTAGCTACCCCAACGGCTTGCCTCATCCAAATGTCTATGGGGATTTCATTTGTTGTGACATCCTCACCAACTATGAGAGCAACAGAGCATTCGCTGGTTACACACCGGCGTTCACTTTAAGAGCTATGTGCATGCAACTTCTCAGTTTCTTTAGCAGCTCTCAAATCGAACAGGACACCGGAATTACTCTTAAAATAGGAGAGGAGTTTGTTACACACTACCTTCCAGAAAACACTTTGACAACATATCTAGAGTATATTAGGATATCGGTTCCAGGGACTCTCAATGTAACCCCCCGAACATTAGACTGGGCAGCCTCCATGAACGATTTTGTAAATGCATTACAAAATCCCCAAGCTCAGATTGAAAGGGAGTTCATTCGACTTCAGGTACCTGGGCCAACTGATCCACCTCGTGAACCCCACGAAACCGGGAGCTGGGCTGGGTGGAAACACAATGAACTACCGCCACTTGAATTAGAAATAACAAAGATCGCCGGCATAGAAGCTGTCCGCATTCGGTATCGGAACATATATTGGATCGAAACTTACAAAATTATTCGTTATTGGGCGAACTGCGATAAGTGTGGATACAACCAGGACGAAGGTCCGAAACCCGTTGACGATAGTTTGATGTCCACATTGAAAGACCTATCAGCAAAAGCAGACGAAGCCTTTCGTGCTCCAGCAATGGAAACTCAACCTAATCAGTCTCAAAATGCACTTGCTTCTAAAGGATGCCCAATCCTTAAGCTTCCAATCGATTTGTTCATTCAACTAGCAGATTACTTGCCCTCGGAATCAATTAACTCACTTGCCAGCGCTCTCCCTGACTTTAAAAATATCATCGAACAATTCCACGTTCGGATTTATCGAGACTTGCAGTGCTTTATTCTCCGCAAAACTATGAACTCCGATACGATAAAATCGCCTCACGAAAAAACAATTTTGGGTGTTGGCGTCGGGATCGGGAGGCAAGGCTTTCAAAGCTCATTCGATTGGCTTTCACTCGAAGCATTCGAGGTCTATGGCATCCGGCGTGGAATTCACAAAATCCCCTACGATTTTTTCCTACCGCTAGTATTCTCGAATAGTCACTTAGAAAGAGCGTATTCCATAATTTGGCAATGCATCAATCAGATGGGAGCACAGTTACAACCAAAGCATTGTCAACGGGCGCCGGCCTACGCCGCCCCGTTGCCGCCACTATAAAAGGCTCCTCTGCCCGATTGCAAGTTAGAAAACCATTCGCAGTCATCCTCCTTGTCCATAGCCAATATTATCCATTTTACCCACTGAGAGGCTGACTTCCAGTGACAGACATATCACAATCCGTTTACAGTATGGATACTCGATTCGCAAGCTGAAGGAGCCTACGACGTACCATGAATTTTCGTCAACTCCAAATGCAGCCTCCATGCATGTCATCTACAAGTTCATGAACGACATTGTCGTTGAACTCATGGAGGCCTGGGATGATAATGTGTTGCCTTCCGGCAAAGCTTCTAGTAACAACCTCCTTCAAGCATCCGAAAAGTCCATTGTCGCCTACTGTCAACTGTTCTACCTGCTCATTTGCCTCGCAAAGAGGGCACCTGATATCCGAGCTGATGCTTTAAAACTCTTAACTGAGTTTACACTTTCATCTGAAAGCAGATCTAAGAAAGTTATCTCACATGGGTCACTTTATTGTTCAGCTGTGTCTAGTCAACGGCTCCATGGACGAAAATAGTGCGGACCCGTCATTTCATAAGGGGATAGATTGGTCCAAGGAGATGGCCAGGCCTTTCATACAAGAAGTCCTCGCCCGCAATGTCAACTGGGTTTTGAAGGCGAATGCGTCGTTGGGAAGCAGCGGGACAGACTTTACTGAAACAGAGGTCGACGAAACGTTTCAACACTCGTGCACTTCAAACAGACTTATCATGTTCCAGAGATTCTTCTTGCGTTTTGTGGTGCGAAATCACCAACTTAATCCCAGCCATCTAGAGAATAATTTTGGATTCCCGGCAGAAGGAGCTGCAGAGGCAGTGGTGAAAGAGATCAAAAATATATACAAAGTAGATAAGTGGTCGCAGTATTTTACGTCCATTGAGTACGAGGAAGGAGCCGGATGGGACAAGAGTACCATGGGCAAGAAGCTACATGGAAGCTTTGTGGAGAGTTTGCAGAAGGAGTATCTTGGACAACCGAAGAAGAGTCGTGTCAAAAAATAAGTAATTTTAGGGACCGTTATGAGATGCTACTAGTTTACTCTCTGCCAATATTGTCACGAGCCGACTCTGCTCATTTTTATATCTAGTAAACTAAAGACACAAAATATAAAATTTGATTGATGATCCAATTTGGTTTAAAATTGTTCGGATGATCATAATTATGACGAAGCATGTAAAATCCTGTTGCACATGAACCGGAAGTAATCTACATATCGCCGTGTTTCCAGGTTGAAAAGCACGGGGCTTCCAGCTGAACCGGGGAATAAAGCAAGGGTTCAAATTTCAATCACTTATACCATATAACGGTTAGAATTTAGGCGAAATCGACAACTATATATCACTTAAATACTGGGTACTTGGGGTCGAAACGGGTATCTATCGTCATTCGTTACCTTCAAACCCTCTTTATTTCCCTTTTTAGCTAGAAACGCCGTTTCTCCACCTGTAATTATAGCTATAGTGTTGCGGTGAAATCGAAAACCGTGGGCGAACTAAAGGATGAATTGATGAAGGTGGCAGTACTATCAATGTATCATCCAACCGTTTACCAAAGAATGACTAATGGCCACGCCTACTTGGTCTCGTAAACCAGACAACACGAAAATCACGCCTACTTGTATTTGCTCTTCAAGCTAACCAGTGTTATATCTATGCTGAAACAAGGCATTGAGTCATTCCTTGCACAAAAAATATCACACATTTTGTGTTGGTACTACAACTGCACAAAGGCACTCGACGATACTTTATGAGGAGCATACATTCATTTTCGGGGCAAATATGTGACAAGGTATCGGCTGCCTCGGACGTCTACTTTAACTTGTCTCTCCATCTCTAATCACAACCACGCGGGGAGGACGCAAAGTTGATACGATAATTAATGGGTTTTAGTCCGTTGATTACATTAAATTTAGTGCTATATAGCTAATTCTTGATGTTATGAACCAATTACTAAACAAAAAGGAGCATTTAAGGAACAGGAGTAACAGTTACGCCGTCAATGTAAATGTCCTCATCACCCCTGCCCTTGTCAAGAACAAAATCAAACTCCAAATATGTGGAGCCACTGGTCGCGGTGAAGGTTGCATCAGCGCTAAAAAGCCAAATGGGTAAATAACCTCCCTTGATATTGAACTTCTGTACACCGTCGACATATACAACAATGTGGGCGTCATCTCCTCGTAAACCGATAAATAGATACCAAAAAGAGATCTTATACTTAGCACCGGGGCAAGTAACTAAGTCTTGGGCAAGCTTGACCTTGGTGGCTTTGCTTGTTGATGCATCAAGACCAGCCTTGAAGGCAAAGTTGTGGCCGAACCAGTTGTGAACGAGGCTAGCGCTTCCTTGCTTGGCACTAGACTCAACCGGAACGGTGTACCATGGAGAAAGAGATCCACTGTTGAATAATCCGTTCTTGATGACTGGAGTGGCATATGGATAGCAAGTTTCTGTGACGGTATAGGTAGGAACGTCCACCGTAAGAGTATCAGTGGCGGTTTCAGTCACGGTAGCAGGGAGAGTGGTAGTGGTGCTCTCAGTGATGGTGGAGGTTGCGTCGCTGAGGAAACAGCTACAGGCACTGCTAATCTTAGCAGGATCCGAGGTGCATGCCTTGATAATGCTAGAGAGAGTCTCTTCTGGGCCCTTTGTTGCGCGCTTAGCAAGAGGGGCCCATGGAGGAAGAACCGTAGCAGTAATTGTAGTGTCGTACTGTGTGACCGTCGCTATAGTGGTGGTTACGGTGGTTGTAGTCGTTGTGTATTCCGTTGCGACATCTGTCTCGGTCGTGATACGGCCCAGATAAGTGTAACAGAAGGGAGCGGCGACATCAGGATTCCCTCGGACAGCACGGTTGCAGTTGTTTCCATTGCAATCCCGCTTCTGGATTCCGAAGAGATCGTGAGGGCTGGCGAGGACAGCAGGAACTGCGAGAGCAAGCAGTGCTGCAGAAGAGAAAGTGTTCTTCATGATGGACAAGCGCGAATATCTGAACTGTATCAGAAGTTTGTGTGTATATCCTACCTTGACTGCCACGAGAGAAAGGTTTCGGTACGGAAATGCAAGTCAATTTATAACATTTGCTGGACACCAGGTGGATCAGGTTCCTTATTCTTTCCAAAGTGAAATCCACTCCCAAGATGGCACCTCCGCATTTCCGGATCACGGCACCCCATACGCATGGACACCGTCAGCCCTATAACACGAGCAATTTGTGCAATCATTGCCCGTTAGGTGTGCATTCAATGCAGTGTTACTCGCCAACAGGCGTAAAAAAGTAAGTTTTGTTGTGGCCAGCTTCGCGCACAGCTGCACGGTTGCCAAGTCGAGCTCACTATCTTATACATCAGGCAGATTTTCCTCGTAAACGGTATAATCCGGTCGTCAATTAACCAAGGATCTCGAATTAGAAAGCGAAAAGAAGACTAAGTTAACTATAGGTCCCTTTCAGACCATCCCTGCATATTACTCCTGCATATGCATGCATGCACGAAAAGGGCTCAGCACTGTCGAACGCCCGATGAAATCATCAAACCCCAGTCGACCTGTCGCTTGCCCTCAAAAAGGTGCAGTCCATAAAGAAATTAGTGCTTCACAGGGTCAATTGTAACTATCGATTCAACAAACGCCTAAATTTTGTGTGATTTCTTTCAATTTAACCCTTTTCTTCTCAACGTCGGAAAAAGGTTGTCGAGTCGCCGACAAGACAACACCTAGGTGACGGCGCGAAGCAGATGCGCCTAATTAGCTAATTCAGAAGCGGGCGCTGGATGCAAACCACAATTTGTGTTTCAGCCGCACTCCAGGATTACCGAGTCTCCAAATGTAGCTAGTAGGCCTATACGAGATTTTTCGCTGTAGTCGAAATAGGCGGACAATACGAAGTTTAATAATTGGGAACAGTAAGACCCACTCGGTTAACGTGATATGACTGTGATAGGATATAAGTTTTGGTAAGCACGGTATTCGTGCACGCCGCATCCCCAAAACCCAACCTCACAATTTTTCATACAGCCTCGTGCTACGACGTGTGGGCTTGTATCCATATCATTAGCAATAAAATTGTGTAATATTGCAGTACCCTTTCACCCCTCTATCTTCAGTCTCTCTATTTTTGACTTGGATTTTAAGCCTCGTCTCTGCATCTGTAGTAAATTTTGCCGAGTGGTGAGATATATGTAGTTTGCCATTTGTTAACCGAAATTTCCACTCCATTTCCGGCCTTGTGCCGCTTTTGAAAGTGGATTCTCAATTAATGCAATTGTTGAGCAAAAGGTCTGCGCAAAGAGACAAGATCCCTGGGATTCGAAATTAAGATCGAAAGAATGCCTTCCCGCCTGCTTGGGAAATTGCTCCAAGACGGTATTCATGCTGGTGCCATTTTTTGCTATAACTTAGATAAACGATAAAGCTAAGCGCAAGCCATCACCGACTACCGATCGTCTAAGCCTTTTCCTCCTTTATTTTAATAACCAAAATGCTTTACGAGGGAGTAAAGTTCCACATTAGACGGGATAAGAGCACGGCTTGAACGGGGTAAGGGATAGCAAGGTGCGGGATAAGAACGGTGGCTTAGATATAGCTCCCGACATCCCGGTCACTCTAGAAATAACTTATAATTGACGCAAAGAGAATTTTCTCTCCGGCTGGGAGACAAAATCCGTGCGAGACTGCGTTTTCGTATCCAATCTATCGGTTTAATTCTTTATGAACCTACCCATGTCCAACCCTCCCCATCCCATGACTACAAATACAACGCATCAAAAAGCTTGTAAGATTAAAAGATGTTGATATTGCTGGTGCGTCTATGGAAAAGTTCGCCTTAGATAAAATAGCATATTCTGGCCACCAGAATTGTTAGCTGCGATCGTACGAAAGGATTACCCAAAGACGCTGACAGCCTGGTCTCCTATTTTATGGAATTTATCATCCAAAATTCCAGCGAATGATAACCTTTGTATTCTGAAGATCTGTGCACCAAAATATTTTTCACAACTTCCATTACAAGTTTGTTTCTACCTTTTATCAGCGCGGTAACTAATAAGCTTTCAAGTCCTACTAGCTGCATATATTTGCATGAAATACTGCAAATGCCTCGTCTTCTGGTGCGGGATTGTTGCCAAAAACTGTAATACACAAGTAAGATATTACAGAAGGTATTGAATAACTTACTACTGTAAGATTAAATTATAGTATATATAATCGGCTGTAATAGCATGTATCTTAACCTTTTGGGGGGTATCAGGCTTGCGATTTAGTTGTTTTTTGAGGTGTTCTTAAGCTTGGTGTTATAGGTGGTTGCTGAGGGTATGTGTCCGTACCGACCCATACAGAGGCGGTGTTGTGTTGGAACTTGATTAATGTCACCCGTAAGGACACTCCGCACAAGCAGACTGAGGCTCGATTCTCCTAGATCTATCTGGTATCTTGAGCTGCACTGCTGCACCACCCACCCTTGTCGATAGTAATTAACCGTATGACAGCCACTCAAAAACAATACAGCCCACTATCGATAAGCTATCGAGCTTGCGTGCAGCCGCACAGTCGATGATGTCCTTTGTAGTCGCTCCTCTCGCTGGTGGGTGAGGCTTGCGGCAGCACATTCGATGCAAGACGGCAAGTTTGGAACACGGCTCGCTATTCCTCCGTAAGTGTCACCAACCGACGAAGGTATTTATTTTAACTTATAATTATAAGAGATCAGTGAACACCGGACCCAAGACCTAGCCCAGACTGTCGAAATATTATACCCAATAGTTCTCCACAGAGAATATATACTGAATATGAGCGGCTTCGAAATTTTAAGCTTAGTGACGGGGGGCAGCTTGACTGACTGGACCCATTTTCAAACTGGCTATCTCGCGGTCAAACAATATCGCCAGAACCGAAAAGCCCAGCGTTTATTGGAACTGTCGAATAGCCCCATGTCAAATCCAGATGTTTTTCACGTAGGTCAAACATCCATCTCGATATAGTACCAAGGGGTTTTATTAGCTTATGGAGTAAACCGTTTGCTACTGGTACGAGTTCCCACTGACCCCGAAGTTGCTTGATGCTCAACACCTTCATTGTGCTAACATTGGTTTTCCGTTCATAAAGCTCTATCTCGTGACCAACTCAAAGATATTATCAAAGGGCACCGGCCTGCAACGCCCCGTTGCCGCCATTATAAAAGAAATACTTCTGCCCGATTACACCTGGGGAACCATTCGTAGTCATACTCTTGTTCATAGCCAATATTATCCAATTTCACCCTTTGAGAGGCTGTCTTTTAGTGGCAGAGATACCACGAACCATTCATAATATAATAATCATTCTCGAGCGAGGAAATAATACTCGTCCTAAATTACATCGATTGCTTGAGAAATCATATAAACGCCATCGAGACATTGTGCTAGCTAGCACAGAGATTAGCTGTTGCTGACCCGATCAGTTATGACAAAAAATTAGCATCTATTGTCCAGCTCTAAAGTGTCCTTACTTACTGCAATATCTTACAACACAATTTGAAAACCGCTCCCGACGAAATTTGAATTGCTATATCTACTTGAATCTCACAAGCATTCTCAAAGGTTCTATTGCTCAAACCGTCGCAACTCCCGAAGTTGGATAACACTGCGATTTTGAAAATGAATTCGCTGGCCAATATGCAGTGACAGTGATAAAACAGTATCGGATAGTACGAGCGTAGAAACCAGTTGCGAGATATGTGTCGTTCTTAGGGTGGTGTCTTGGCGCTTCGGGCCAGACTGCTAGATTTGGCGTGGAATTTTCGAGTTTACTGGCCTTATCCACTTGCATTCACTACTGCTCCCAAGCTGAGGTAGATATTATGGTAGATTCTGATAAAGACCATGTTGATCAAAACTCGTGTTTTGTACAGTGGGTAACAGAGGTTTTCTTTTTGTATTTTTTTCCTGTTCAGAATACAAAGATCAGCTCATGCGAATGCACCATTTAAAGGGGGTAATTGTTACTATCGATTGTCATAATTACACTTAAATTCATTTGAGATTTTAATTACGTTCTAACAATAGTAAATTACTTGGGCACTTTGTTGCCAAACTGTATACTTCGAGTAAATGTTGCTTGCCGCTTGAGAGCCGGCTGCCAAGAAAATATCTTGTATTTAGATTTGGATAAGCTTGATCATGTGTCCTGTAAGTTGCTAAAGCTCAATCCGCGCTGAGACAGCTGTAATCAGCACTCGTCGTATTCCTCGTCCTTGTCCTGCTACCCGCAAAAGTAGGGTGTGTAGCGAACATATATCAGAGGCGAAATGATGGAGTCTGGAACCATGCAATGCATCTCGGATCTCGAAATAAAAAATTCTGAATGGTGAAAGAAATCAATCAATCAAAGGGACCATTGGCTGGATCTGCTACCGTCTTGAACTGTTCTTTTCATATCGCCGCTTGGATCAAGTGCCAATGATCGGTCATGATGGCCGAAACCGCCGTTTGTCGATTCCATCGTGAAGGGATCGTGGAGGGATCTTGGTTCTATCCGACATTTTCGGTCGATGAAGCATAATAACGGACAGACGGAAGATAATACCTAGAACTATCAATCTCATCCAATGAGCAAGCAAAACCTAAAGTAGAAATTGTTTTAGCATTTTTTATTGGTTTGCCAGGTTCGAATCAGCTCTTTGTGGTTCCTGCCTGCCAGCCAAAGAGTTAAATATTGCACACAGTCCGCTCTTCGATTTTAAGCACCTAGTCCCTCTACTAATTCTCACAGTCAATATCAGTATATTTAACACAATATGCATCCAATAGTTGACTTTACAAACAGCGACTTGATATTATATGGCAGCATTCTTCTCGTCATCATTTGGATTATCTAAAAGGCCCCCTCCTTGCTAAGGCTTCCTCTACCTCCAGGACCAAGAGGTCTACCAATAATAGGAAACGTTTTTGACCTACCGCCACCAGATACCTACTCTAGAATGGAAGCATTGGCTCAAACACAAGAGTCTTTATGGGCCACTCAGCTCTGTGACTGTATTTGGCCAGACTATAGTCCTTATAGACGACAGAGACGTTGCATTTGAGCTTTTGGATAAAACATCTGCGAAATTCTCCTCTAGGCCAAGCATGGTGTTTGCGTCCGAGATGTAGAACCTCTTTAATTTCAATTTATAGACTGAGGGAAGCTAATCTCTATCTACAGGTGTGATTACAAGCACGCGACAACCTTTCTGCCATATAACAAAACTCATCGCCAGCATCGTAGGCTAGCAGCGGGGCAATTGGGATCTACTGCCTCGATTGTGAAATTCCAATCGTCAATAGATCTTCAAGTTCGACGATTTCTCTTGCGTACTTTGAACAGCCCCGAAGATCTCAAGATTAATATGCATACGTAAGTTCAACGGCGTTTAATTAGCTTATTGGCCCGTTTTAAAACTTTTATAATGCTGATATATCCTATAACACCTGCAGCAAAGCGGCTTCTCTTATGCTTGACATGATATACGGCTACAATTCGAACTCAAAAGGCCAGGACTCCCTTGTTGTTCTCGTCGACCAGCTGATGACCGATTTCAGTGAAGCAACAGTGGAGGAGCAGATACTACGGTCGCTGCGCTAGGCTTTTTTTTCTTGGCTATGATGTTATTCCCGGAAATGCAAAAAGAGGCAAGGAAGGAAATCGACCGTGTGGTAGGAGACGGGAGACTTCCTGGATTTCAAGATCGCGGGAATCTGCCCTACATAGAGGCTGTAGTTAAAGAAACGTTGCGATGGATGCCAATTGTGCCACTGTGCGTGCCTCACGCAAACGATGAAGAGGATTAGTTCCGTGGCTATCGCATTCCGAAGGGATCGATAATAGTACCTTCGATTGGCTGGTTTGCCCGGGATCCAAGTGTCTACCATGAACCGCATCTGTTCCAACCGGAGAGGTTCCTCGGTCCAAATGAGGAGCCTAGTCCCACAGATTCGCCTTCGGTTTTGGCAGGCGGGTTTGTCCTGGAAGACACCTAGCAGACGCAAGTCTATTTCCTACTATTGTCCAGACTTTAGCCGTATTTGAGATCAAGAGACCAGTTGACCCGTAGACCGGAAAGGAAATTGAGCCAGAGGTAAAATCAACACCTGGAACCATATCGCATGCAACAGCTTTCCGGTGTAGCATTACAACTAGGAGTCAAAAGCATAAGGAGCTGATCTCAGCAGTTGATATCAAGCATCTTTGGGAGAATGGCGATAATGAATTCCTCCACATGATGTAATGATTATAGCAATGAACCGGAAGACTATACATAGTAATAATGATGAAA
Organism: Dactylellina cionopaga; assembly: GCA_036971295.1. Lineage (NCBI taxonomy): Eukaryota > Fungi > Ascomycota > Orbiliomycetes > Orbiliales > Orbiliaceae > Dactylellina > Dactylellina cionopaga. Next base: position 32,162 of record JAJTTY010000055.1, read on the forward strand.
AAAGATGGATGAATTTCCATCAGCACTTCATTACGGATCGGCTGAGGGCCATAAGATGTTTAGTAGTATTTGTTGTTACGTATCTTTTCAATGTTCAGCGCTGGTTGGGTGGCTAAAATATATATCAATTATCGATTACTTTATAGTAGTTTTGAATTTCAACGTCAGTTTCTATCAACTATTGCTAGCAGAAACAAAATTCACACCGACATGATACTCCTGACGCTTGAACACTGATGGTTGCACTAATAGATTTAAATATCGCCAACGGGTTCGGCCCGTTAAATCACGTGGAGAGCACAGGGTTCCGGTCGGAACTGTGGGGTTTCTTTATATTGGTCTTCTCATTTTGGCTTTTTAACCAACCCTTTTCATACATACATACATACATACATGCATACATACTTACATACATACACTGATTATGGTGAAGGAAATCTTAGGCAGGATGGCTGTAGGGTATAGTTTTCCTTTCTTTTTAGTCTTGCTTGATCTGTTTTATTCTGATATTTCAATGCCCTCTTATCTTTTTGAAGATGGATAAAGTAGAGCCTTCGAGGTGTTCTCTTTTAACGTTATGAATTATGCGGGCGTTTTCCTTTTCTTCTATTCATTCATTCGCTTATTCATTTAGATACTCTTGTTATACCATATAATTGAATAGTCTTATACGCCCATCTCTCTACTATAGCGCTATCGCATAAGACTACGCTCTCTCATGACCACGCTCTCATACTATAACGCTCTCATACCATACCACTTTATGCGATAGGGAATCTAAGATAGGTATTCCTAAATTTTATCGATCCACTTGAAGTTAGTCACAAGTTTTATTAATTCAAAGAAGGCAGTTGTCTATATAGTTCGAAAATGGACAAAGGTATTTAAATACAAAGATATATTATAACTAGACTACTGGCAATCTACCTATATCTGCGGCTACATTGTTATTAGAATACAGGAGATCACGACAACGTAACACTGCACTCGCACATGATCAAGTAGTAAAAAATGACCACGACAGCAATCAATAAAATATTATAATCGCTTATAATTTATAAAGTAACATTATCTATTTAGTATTATTTATCCTCTTGAATAATAGATTCTCATTGGCACTATTTATACTAAAATATATAAAAGATATAACAAATTAATATATCACAGCTTAAACTGATAAAATTATCGTGTAAAATGGAGAATGCTTTAATTAAATACTCAAGTAGTAGTATTTCAGTTTAACTGCAGTTTAACAATTGAATCGTACTTAAACGATTTAGTATTATAGTAGCACTCGGTTAAACAGGCATGCTATTATTGGTGCCTTTGTTGATGCTGTTAGGATACTCGTGATGTGACGCCGGCATGACGTGATACCCGTGCCAGCGCTGGTGTCAGCATTGATATATATATAGTGCCACCGCCGCCGCCGCCGGCAACAACGATGACGACGATGACGACGATGGCGGTGTGTATAGACCGTGCGAGGCAGGCGGTTTAAGCGGTATTCTGTAGCGACACAGCTGCAGGTATAGTTGGAACGTATCATTAGTATAGTTCAAGCTGCCCAAAATTTAAGATGTAACTTACCCAGGAAATGGTCTGATTTGGCAGCGCGCTGTAGCACAACCCTAACACAAACTTCCTGATAATGCAACGTAGCGACGCAGCGACTCCTGTTACAAATCAAAATTAAGCTCCGGATTCGATATGAAACAGCGCCCGAATCAGTCAAGTTTCGAATCTAGCTCGAGATTTCTATAAGGTTTCTATGGTGGTACCCAACTAACTAAGCTAGATGGCCAACTAACCCACCTGATTGATTAATGTTATCTTCAAGATAACTATCTTCTAGCTGAAACAGTATTTTCATGAAGGCTTAATATTGATATAAGTCAAAGCCACTGAGAATCATAAACGGTAGCAAAATTTGTATATGAGTAATATACCTATTCAAAATACTATATTCTCTACACAATTCCATAAAATCTAAAATATAGATATCTAAGAAGTGACCACTTAATTTAGGGCAGAGCTCCGGTAACGACTTAACAGGGAAACCATGCTTCCCATAGAAGATAAATAGCAGGAAGAGTAGTGTAAAGTTGTAGAATGGGCTCTGGGAGCCAGCAGCGGATATCTGCCCTATCAGGGAGAAGCTCATAGCAGAGAGGCTCACACACTTAGGTGGTATCGTAAAGAAGAGAGGGTAGTCGTGAGAGGATAATCATGAGAGGGCTGCCTCATAGGATTACGCTATGGTAAAGAGGTGGCTATGTTCGTAAAGCTAGGAGCATAACATTACTCTATTGTATGGTTATAACGAGAGTATGATAGTATGTAAGAGAAATAAGGAAATGAATGAGTGAATAGAAAGGAAGACGCCCGCATGCTTGCTGAAAGGTGAAGCCTCGAGGGCTCTGCTTTATATACATGTCCGAGGAAAGAAATAGGAAGGCGTTGAGACGCCAGAATACAACAAGCCAAGCAAATACTAGAAAGCAACGAAAACTATATTAAGCCCACTCTACTTCACCATAATATGACCAAGCTTCTGTTAATATTAACTAGCCGTATTTCACAGGTCCTTAGTTCAAGCCATGAATATAACTATACTATGATCTAGGCACTCTCGAAAAATGAAATAAAGCTCTCGTCAAATGAAGCATGATCTCAATTAAATCTAATATAAATGAAGATCTTTACCAATCAAGTACTAAGATGGGACTGATATCAAAATTAACTAATCAAAGCAACTGCGCAGCCCATAATCTCTGGTGCGATTTAATAGAATGTCCCTTGCAAAATTCTTACTTGCTGGTTGCCTAAAGTATGCGTGGCTAAAAATTTAAAATCGACTATCCAAGTTTTGGGAGCCTTTGCCTTGAAGTCTCGAAACCCCGAAAGCTATCTTGTCCTGAAAAATACTTTAAACTCCTGGAGCCCAATAGTACCAATCCAAGACTCCAAAACATTACGGTGACCTCAAGATATGCTCGTTTGGATAAAAGGTTCAATCCTTTTGAAAGCGAGCTTCTATTGGCTACATGACATCTGCCTTGGTATTAGTGACTCGAAATTTGAATGCCACTCACTCCGAAATAACAAGGCCCAAGAAAAGTTTTGAATTTCTATTATGAATACCAGTACCTTTTAGATCTGGGTTCTACACAGTAGCAAAATTATAAATACTCTTTGAGTCTATAGATGTTTTAAAGTAGTAGAATGGGCTCTGGGAGCCAGCAGCGGATATTTGCCCTATCAGGGAGAAGACCATAACAGAGAGGCTCACACGCATAGGTGGCATTGTAAAGAACAGAGAGCAGAAGTATGAGAAAGGATAACTATGAGAAGATAATAACGAAAGGGTGACCTTATAGGATTACATTATGGTGGTGAGGTAGGCGCTATTATAGACTTGGGAGGATAACACTATTCTATTGTATGGTCATAACTAGGGTATGACTAGATTATGTAAAAGAATAAGGAAATGGATGAATGAATAGAAAAGAAGATGCCCGCATGCCTGTTATTCAAAATAGAATGCTCCAAGTACTCTTATATATATGTCCAAAGAAAGAAATAGAAAGGTGTTAAAACACCAGAATAAAACAAGCTAAGCACATATAAGAAGGTAATGAGAACTATACCCTAAGGCATTATGCCCAGCTTACTTCACTACTATACATAACACTATGATAATATTTTATACAACGATATATCTATTAATAGCTTACCGGTTATTGTTGAAGGGAGATTATTCTTGAAAACTAAATAACTAAATAAAAGTCTCTACATAATAGTAGAGCCATTACCATCCAAGCACTAAGCATGTTCAGTAGCACTGAACTATATTATTAAGGCTTGGTATTTCTAGCGTCTACTCCAGAATAGCGCCTTAGATTAAGTATATCATACACACAAACAAACCGGATCAGTACGATATTTCATTATGAATAGAAGAGAGTTCTGGGTTTAGTTTTGATGGTAGTTGCTTGATATCAAGATGTGCTTGACAAAGGTTTTGCACACCTTTCAGATTATACCAACACCCATAAATTACCGCTTTGAACTTTTATTTGTATTGGATGTGGTAGCCGACGATATTTATACATGGGTGGCTGCTTGGATGGCTGCTTGGATGGCTGCTTGGATGGCTGTTTGGATGGCTGTGGCTGCATGAATGCTTCAGTATCAGGCACGCGTAGTTCCGCGGTGATTGAATTTAACCATTACATTCTTAAGAAAGAAGTCGAGGTGGTAGTTATATTTATTTCGATTATATTATCTGCAACTGCCCAATCTATCCTTTCGACGACTCTTTAAAAAGCTAAGCAGATGTCGCGTTACTTGAGCTTGTTGGTTCATATCGGTGATGTGACAGAACTGGCCAGTTTCAAAAGGGCCTATTCTTTCAAAAGCCATCTTCGTTGTCCGCATCTCAAGTTTAGTAAGATCTTGAACGATCCTGCTACCGAGAAATATTGTCCAATTAATTAGCCAGAAGTGATCACCACTAGATTACAGCTTAGTACGGGACGGCTTCGACCCTGGAACAAAGGTTTAGAGTGTTCCTGTATATCGGCTGTAGGAATTTTGTTGAACTGGAACAACGTAATCTCGAAAACTGCAACGCAATGACAATGAGCTGCTGGCAGAGAGCTGACTGCAGCTAAATCGAGCACAGAACTCGATTGATCTAGCTCCTAGCGATCCAGATTAAGGCTAGCTGCCTGTTTTAAACTTGATTCATAAAAAGCCTTCTAGGATATGCCAAATTGACCAAATTATCGGATATTTAGGGTCTTTATCACTAGGTGTAGTGATAATGCAGCATTGCTCGGGGACGAGTGGCCAACGGAATGCAACAGATATTTCCCAAAAACCATATCAACTTTGTCACTATAATAGGACTCATATCCCCCTATTATCCTATATTCTTAACTTAGCCCCGTGTTCACTTCTACATGCGTAACACAACCATTTATTTAGACCGAACAATTGCACTATGTTCTCCAATCAATTTTATACCAGGATATTATTCTACATATATATATGCGTCATAATTAGACTTAAAGAGAGGGTTATTGATATGATAGCTATCGCGTTAACTCGCGTTCTAACTTTATCGAACAACTATGACACTTTGTTCATTAACTAAGGCCTATTTGATCTGAGTGTTGAGGAGCCAACACTGAGTATTAAATAAGTTAACTAAGTATGATTTGATTGATTTTTGTGTTGTCTGGTTGACGAGACCAGATTTGATTTGGTTCTACTCGAAAACATGGTTTTGTGTTGGGATTTATTTAAACCATTTTGATTTGTAGATCTATAGACACTCTTTTATAACTTCTGAAGATTACAAATTGCTCAGAAATTGTGGGAAGTTTTTTAGAGTACTCGTCCTGAAATGCCTCCTCGGGTGTTCTACGAGCTCCGTACCTGAGTACAATATCTGTAGTTGCCATATTCTGATCGCCGTTCTCTATCTTGTACTCTGTCATGTTTGGCGAGGTTAGCCAACGTATTTATTTTCGGTCTACCAAGTCCTTGATATATACCTTCCTAGACATCTTTCGAATCGCCTGATCTCAGCAGGTCTGTTCCTAACTATTCCATGTTGCTATCATTGAGTGTTCGTAAGCTATATACGAGTTTTCTAGAGAGTAATCTTATCGTTCTGTTACTGTGCTTCTCAATTTGGGGCTTGTTTGTTACACTTAGATTTTTGCAGGAATTGCTGTGATTTTGCATTCAGAACAGCGTTTTTGATGTATTACAATAACTGATTGAATTCTCAATTAGACTCTTAGCATACCATGGAGACTTATACAGTGTTGTATAATAACTCACGAAATACGCCAGGATGGCACCCAAACTTTGTATACCAATAACTCACGATATCCAATAACTTACAAAGCACCTTCGTACCCAGTCTCGAATATATATAATAATACAACACATCAACACAATATAATAAAAATAATAAGAATAATATTTTCGCAATAAATTAAATATTCAGCGTGTTCTGAAACTGACTCTCCATCATAGTATTCTAATCCTATATTTCTGCAGCTAATATATAATCTTTTTTATCGTCATTGGTCTCAATCTCTTTATAATTGTCAAAGTCATTGTCACTACTGTGGTTAAAAGCCATTGCTTGGTCATGGCTTTGTCTAGTCATGTATTTTCTTGGAAAATTACGCTTATACGCCTATCATATTTGTTCTTTTCTGCCGGTAGTGTCTTTATTTTCTGGCTTTTGAACACAATAAGAGGCTTGATTCGTGGTATTCCATCTGTAAATATACATAGCTGAACAATTGCCTACCGCTTATCTAGCCCACTACCTTTCGAGCGTGACTATATGGTTTCCGCGCTAGTCACCTCATATGTTTTTAATAGTAGGTATCGTAACAACCGGTAATGAAGAAAGCAGTGTGTGTTGACTTTGTTGCGAATTTATAATATTACATGTGAGTGCGGTCTCAGCAGAGCGAAATTATACAATAACTCATGGTGTCCAATAACTCTAGAAGACCAATAACATATGAGTCTCTACGGTATAATATCTCGTCATGTTCTGGAGGTCAAATCGCTTGCGTGTCACAAATCTTCCAGCTCGAGATCATAGCATCTCCTGTTGGTTCTTGGTTCCTAGGTTGCGCCTCTCCAAAACCTTCTTTTCTGGCACCTGTAGTGAATTTGTTTCAGACTTTGCTTCCGGAGGTGATTCGTGGGCCGTACTCCAAGTAGGGCTAATCAACCCGAATTTGAACATCCTAATTGATTCCGTACAGACCAATTTCATATTCTATGATAATCGCGAAACACATTAGCAAGACACTGAAAATTTTATACGTAGATAACTCACAGCCTCGAATAAATCATGGGCCCCAATATTTCGGAGCTCATTTTTATTTTGGGTTTGCAATCCCAAAACGTACTAAAATCATATTTATTATGATATTTACCAAACAAAAGCATGAAAGATTATCAGCAAAAAAAGAGTACCGGGGACGACGCTCATTAGCCTGAGACGTAGGATAGCCAGTACCAGACGGCAGGCGACCCTTTCAGACGGCACTGCGCATAGGTATTGCGCACAGCCGTTATGATTAAATTAAATTACGTTGTATAATTACATAACGTATCGCCTGGTACGCACGTGCCGCTATTCTCATAAATTCACGTCACCTCGCCGAAAATTCGACGGCCAAGCTGATCCGTTAGATCTTGATCAATCAGATAATGATTCGATATCATCGCACGAAATATGCATTCCTCGCCCCATGTACCCTTTATTCATGCTGTTTGCGCTGCGCCATAGACTTCTAGCCTGTCACATGATAGATTCACCAGGAGCTTTTCTAGAGGTGGTCTGGGCTTGGGAATACAGAAATCGGGTTTTCTGTGTTATGTGGATTATACCAACACTTACGATGCAAGGGCTATAGCGGAATTTGACCTTACAGGAAGATGTAGGTGTGTGCATCTTCCACCACGGGCGATGAAAGGCCTTTCAATTCCACGATTTCGATCCATGAGAGTTGTGGATAGGCTCTGCTACTCTACACGTGCACTTTGTATTGTGTTAGGTGTTTCGGTACCCGCCGGTTAATGGGTGGGTTGCAGTCCCTCTTAGCAAGTGGTGAACGCAGTCGAACTATGAATCGAGCACAAAACAAGCAAAGCGGGTATTATTAGCATGGTTTACGAAGTAGCTCTTAAATATGATTTGAAGAGGACACCCAGCATTTTTGATGAACAAAAGGGGTTCAAAGTTCAAATCAGCCTGCCAAGAGATCTCTAAATCGACATGAAGCCCAGTTCCGAATGTGCGGCCGGCCGTAGCCGGAGATTTGGTCAAAACTGGTTTTCGCGCTGTCCGTGCTAAAGACTAAAATCAAGCTAAAAAACAAAAATATGATTACTGTAGCGCTCAGGACCTGACTCGACCTGCTCAAGAAATAAAAGCTCCAACACAAAGCCAAACAAAAATAGCCATCATTCGATCAATAACAGAGTCTTTAAACCGTTTTTTACAACTTGAAATAACTAGAGTATACATCCTAGCTTGCTCACAAACTTCCGCCCGTATTTTATTTGAAAATTCGCGGTTTTCGGACGGATTAACCTTGTGTCTTTAGAACTGGCAGGTACGCTAAGATTTTTGTCGACCATGTTAGAACGTTAATTTATCACTTCGGTGCTTGGCTATTTACCACAAACAATTGGAATCAAGGCTTATATTCAAAGTAGCTGTTGCAGGCCTTTCTTGTATTAAATTACTTTAGAAAACAGCTCTATACTAAATTCAAAAGCCCTCTGGCATGCGAGAGCAGCTGTAAATTGGAGCGTATAATAATTACTCACCTACGTTTAGATCTCATTGAAAATCTGCTGAGGTCTTGGTGGCTTTGAAGCTAATGCAAAAAATGATAATAAAATAGAGAGAGAGAGAAATAGAGTTTGATAAAATTGTGATCTGATCATTAAAAGGCCGCGGGGGAGTCAGGCAAGAGCACCACTGTATTCCTTTCTTAGGCACACCTGGATACCGACAAACTCCTATCATAAGAGCTATTTAACTTCAGCTTTATAAAGGAGTATGCTCTTGCTGCTCCCCAGTAAAGTGGCGTCGCAATTTGCGCCCCGGCTCCTACCAACGCTAGACTTTATTTGGTATTTATCATTTTCATTGGAGACAGAACTGAATATTGTGAATATACTTCGTATATATATTTCGATTAAGATTTCAACATTGGGCACATTTTATTTGAGCGTCTATGTCCAATCTCCTTAGAAGCTGATGGTTTTAGAGACGCCCCGAAGTCACATCTACCTTGGGTAGATCTGACGATATTGGCCTTATCGCGCTTTGTTCTAATGAATGAGATTGCGTATCCAGCACTACGCGATATCTCTTCGCATTGGCGCGTAGTGCTTCGAACGAATTGAATAAGTCGGTCGGAGAATGTACACGTGTCGATTTCGTTGTCTCCATCTTCGGTGATATCTGCAATGTTTTCGATGGAGCTACGAAGTATATTCACAGGATTCATTTCTATCTCCAATGAAAATAATAAATACCAAATAAGGCCTAGCGTTGGTAGGAACCAGAGTGCAAATTGCGACGCCACTTTACCGGGGAGCAGCAAGAGCATACTCCTTTATAAAATAAAAAAACACTGTGCCGGAATAGGCTACTGGAATTGGTATGTGGAAATTGCTGTGTTTCCTTGACGGGATTCTCTAAGATCAAGATTAACATACGCTCTTAATGCTTTATAAATACAACATGAACCTCTAGATGTTGAATCAAGCCTGAATCTAACATCCTACCAAACCTTTATAATCAAAATTTGGAATAGGTTTTTCTCATTCGAACTATCAAAATGATATTCAAGGGTCTCATATTCGCTCTAGGTCTCGCCGGTACTGCATCAGCTGCAGCAGTTACAAAATGCAATGCGGATCTTTGTTTACGAGGTGCGCGGTAGCCAGCTAACCCTAGTATTCTGATCATTTCTTACTACATGTTAACACTTAATAATCGATAGCGATACGTGCCACCCAGTTTCCTACCCGCCTCAGCCAGGCTTCTGTAGATTGCTCGTCCTTTCTGAACCCCGCAACAGTGTGAGTATTCCAGTTCTAATAAACAGAATAACGAGATTTTGTTTTTCCATTTTGACTTCAACTCCTATAAACCGGACTAATACCTGGTCTAGTACGTATACAACATACCTAACGTTCTCACAAACTTCGACCTTCACGTCCTCCGGCACTCAGACGGATACCATTCATGTTACTCTTACAACGATCAAACCAACTACTACTGTTGTGGATCTTACGATATCTCCAACAGCGACATCAACGCTGATAGTCCCCTTCCAAAAGAGAGAAATTCAAAATATTCCTGCCTACGCTAGCCCTTGCTCAGGAAGTGTCCGCTTCACATCCGCTTGCTCCTGTATTGGTGTTATCGGACTGAATACTGCTCTTTCATCAACTACCATTACACTTTCAACTACGTTTTATTCCTCGGCGGTTGAAACGGTCACCAAAACGGCGTCAATTACCATCACCGATGCCACCAAGACATCTACAGACATCCAAACTCTCACCAACACTATTGGAGAGGGGATTGCTACAGTAACCATTAGCCCCTTCAAAGTCAAGGCTACCTTTTCTGATGCTTCAGTGGGATATTTCAAACGCTCAGCTAGTACTAACTTTGTCCCTCTGGCACCTAACTTTGCGGATGGCTCCATCTTCACACTACAAGGCAATAAGCTTGTAACCGATGACGGTTACGTTATCACCGCGGACTTTGACACTTATACTTACGTTATACCTTACCGTCCTGGGGATTCACGTTACCCTGGATTTGAAGACATGATTTGGTCTTTGGATTCCGGTGCACATGTGTTGACCTATACCGCTGGAGCTTCAGTGTACTCGGGCGCCCTTTCTGGAGATTTCGTTCTTTCCAATACCGCGCGCGATATCGGATCTAATCTAATCACCCGCTTCGAAGCAGTACCCTTAGTTTAGGCTTGAGTATTCACTCTCATCTTTCGGACAGGACAGGTTTTACCTGAGATGTATATAAGAAAGACCTGGTTCTACTTTTTAGCTTGGTACCGTAAAGATTCATACTGTATTATATAATATCTCACCAAACACATCAGCGAGGAGCCGAAAACTTTATATATAAATAACTCACGGAACCAATAACTCACGATGTTTAATATCTCATGGGACACTATCATGCCTAGTTTCAAATCACTATATATAATAATATAACACATCCACACAATATAAAATATAATTATTCAGAACGCTCTACAGCTCTCTATCATGATACCAGTCAACACTTTCCGAGCCCAATTTATAATAACTTGAAAAGATATTCATTTTTGGTATATAAATCTATTAAACCATTCCTAGAAGAACTTGAAATAATCATCACACTTAATATTTGGATATAATTTCATATAAATATTTTTAATCGTGATAATAAACTAAAATTATTTTATTAGAAAATCTTTGGTGTATATAGCTTAAAACTTATCAAAAAGATATCCTCGATTTCCAGGGACCAGGATAGTAGAAGGGTGGTCTTTTGAATTATAGTGTTACTTTATTTAATTAAGACAATCTTCTATTTATATTTTACTTCATTATTTATTATCAGGCCTTCATTAGAAAAACTAAGTTTCTTAAATATCTTATAAGTAGACCATTTCTTTTTTATTTATATTTTTATATATTATAGTAGCTGAGAGCTTATAATCCCAAATATATAATTACTATTATTTCCATAAGGTTGGCCCATTTATATTTTGTTTTTATTCTTATAGTAATTATAATTTAGATAGTATAGAAGGTAAGATATCTATACTTTTAGAGTATTAATAACCCACAATATATAAGTACTTTAAAGAGGAAGAAACCAATGTAGATTGCATTTTTAAAAATTTCATAAACAAATTATAAAGAAGATGCGTTAATACCCAATACATTAACTTTATTATAAAAATATAATATTAGAAGCAAGTCAGGGGGGTTGCTCGAACCCTCCATAATCCGTGATTTATTATATAATAAAATTCGGAACAGTGGTCTCGTTAGCAGAGCGAAATTACCCAATAACTCACGAGATCATATAACTTTAGAGTACCTAATATCCTATGAATCTTTACGGTATTACGCTGCGCTGCATGGAATAATAGACTTGTTTTGGCCCATCCTGACTTGACAGTTGCCCAACCTGGCGAAATGGCGAAAAATAAACAGGTTGGATACGATATTTTGAAATGCTCTGGGACTCAAAATATGGTGTTGGGATGACATGGCGACCAAGAAGTTCAGGTGTATGGATTACAGACCAGCTGACAAAGGGCCATGGCTCAGTATGGCATAACATTATTCTAAGTCCTAGCCTTTCGGTCGTATAAATAGTGGCGAAAAATTATATTTTTAATTTCTTTTACTTTCTATCGAGCGAACCCAGTTATATGCGTAGAAACGAAGGCCCATGTTGATCCTGTATTTCTACCAACTGATAAGTCATCTTACACCTCATAGAATTACATTATGGTTGTGGGGTAGGCGCAGGCGCCATTATAGAGTTGGGAGGATAACACTATTCTATTGTATGGTTATAACTAGGGTATGACTAGAGTATGTAAAGGAATAAGGAAATGGATGAATGAATAGAAAAGAAGATGTCCGCATAACTGCTGTTCGAAAGTGAATACATGTCTAAAGAGAAAAATAGGAAGTTGTTGAGACACCAGAATGCAACAAGCCAAGTAAATACTAGGAAGGAACGAAAACTATACCCTATAGGCATTATGCCCACTCTACTTCATCACACTAGGTACATGCTGTGGTGAAGTAGAGTGGGCTTAATGCCTCTAGGCTAGTTTTCGTTGCTTTCTGCTTGGCTTGTTGTATTCTGGCGTCTCAACGCCTCCCTATTTCTTTCCTCGGACATGTATATAAAGCAGAGCCCTCGAGGCTTCACCTTTCAGCAAGCATGCGGGCGTCTTCCTTTCTATTCACTCATTCATTTCCTTATTTCTCTTACATACTATCATACTCTCGTTATAACCATACAATAGAGTAATGTTATGCTCCTAGCTTTACGAACATAGCCACCTCTTTACCATAGCGTAATCCTATGAGGCAGCCCTCTCATGATTATCCTCTCACGACTACCCTCTCTTCTTTACGATACCACCTAAGTGTGTGAGCCTCTCTGCTATGAGCTTCTCCCTGATAGGGCAGATATCCGCTGCTGGCTCCCAGAGCCCATTCCGCAACTTTACAATGCGTAAATGAATGGAAGGGGATTATTTCTTAAGGAACGAAGAGGAAAAAGATTAAATCCACAGTTCCGACCCATACCCTATGCTTGCCACGTAACTAACGGGTTGAACCTGTTGACAATACTTTTGACTGTTTTCGGACCACATATCTGACAGCAGCCTCTTGTTGTCCAAAGTAATATGTTCGTCGTCTGAACAAATCTCTTTTTTTTGCTGTTATTGATATAATTGCGAATCAAGATCTGCTATATTTTTATGTTTAATCTTTCCGTTGGTTGAGAAATAAAATAAATTTAATAATATGGGGGATATTTCTACTCTATGTGCTTTACCATATCCTACAATAATCTACACGTTCTAGCCTGATCTTAGAAGATTGATATAATTCAATGCTGAATTCAAAGTCTCGCAGTATATACCTGTATGAAACCCGATTTCTTTGTTTGCGATGACCAAAATCAGTGAAACTAATGATCTTACTATTTGCATTTACTTTGTCAAAATTTCGGCATATTGGTATGTTCAGTGGTAAAATTCCTGTGCGTGATCGATCCAGAAATTATTCTCTTTCACTCTAAAGGTATCCGGTTCTGGGTATGAATAAATGGTCGCATTCCCATCGAAAACAATGTTCTTTGGGCTGACAAGAGAATATGAAGGCCATAAAGGGACACCGGGAACTAAACGTAACATTTTAGAATTGTCTCAACGAAAAATGGGTTATATTTTGGATCTTGACTTACCACCGTGATGATTCGGCGTTGAATCACTGATAAAACTAACCAACATCTTGGACATCAAGCTGGCGAGTTTCACATAATTATGTCTCCTTTGCAAGGGCTGTAAATTGTAATCCTCGAGAGTTTGAGTAACACCGTCAACATTGCCAAACCAAAATGTAAGATCGGAAGCATGTGTAACTCCTAGTTGGAATGGGTGATCAGGCAAGAGAGTATCCCATCTCCAAGAATAAGCGGGAACTCCGGCTTTTGCCCATGCGCGTGCGGTAAGTATCCTTCCAGAGACGTAAAAGGCATCTGTAGCGATTGCGGATGCGCGCTTATATTGGTATAGATAGGGGTACGAGTAGCGTACTACTGAGCCGCTTGGATTCCCAAGTACTGGATTGTCTGGATATAACTTGAGGATTTCGGTAAGAGTGACGTTAGAAACTGATGGCCCACCGTCTATTTCTAACATTTGGAGGAGTTGAGTGTCATCTTGGACGCCGTAAGTGCCTGTAGAAGGGTTGTTGACGAAAATTGTACCTTCATCTGTCGCAGAGCCTACGAGTATAGGGATATGGACGAATCTGCCGGTTTTGAGTTGCGTCGAGCTGAGATCAGCGATGAGGTCGCCGTCAACTATGGGACGCCAAATCGCGCCGAGGTTCTGGAGCGCGGTAACTACTGGCGTTAAATATTCGTAAGGGATTTGGCGGAGACAGGCTAGAGTATCAAGACTGGAGCTGCAGCCAACCGATGTGACAAGAATACCATAGATTTCATCGAGACTAGGTAGATCACTATATCTACCAGACACGAGGGCGTTTCCACTATCCATTATTACTCCATGGAAGAGTTTGTCGTTACGACCGTTGTATGCTAATGAATGAATTCCCATTGAGAACCCTCCTGCGGACTCACCGCCTACTGTCACCCTGTTTGGATCGCCACCAAATGCAGCTATGTTTTCTTGAACCCAGTGTAGGAAAAGTCTTTGGTCGCGAAGTCCTATGTTGGTGATACCGGCATTGCTAAGGATGGTACCGCCTAAGAAACCGAAAGCTGTGACGCGATAGTTGAAAGTGACGCCAATGAACGGCTTACCGAGCTTGACGGATTGGGCGACTGGGTAGGTCAAGTTATATACGGGGTTTGAGCTACCCCCCTCATTGAAACCACCGCCATAGATCCACACGAACACAGGGAGCTTCTTGCCTTTACAAACGTCACCGGGCGGACGGACGATATTTAAAGTTAAACAGTCTTCGCTCTCAGGTGAAGGGTAGGTGTTGTTGACACCAAAGCAGCGGTTGCCATAGGAGGTTGCATCGAATATCCCTCCAGGGAAAGTAGTGTTAAGATATTTCGGAGTGTTGAAACGCAGGTTGCCTACTGGAGGTTGAGCATAGGGGATGCCGAGAAAGAAGTCTTGGTTCCATTCCGCGCTATGTGCGCCTTGTACTGTACCATTGCGAATTGTGACAAAGGGTGCCGACACGGAGAGCTTTCTCGCAGTATGGATACTTGCAGCGACAATTGAAGGTGAAGCGCCCAGAGCAGCAATAAAAACGATAGAAAGCTTTACAATCATGATTGCGGTTGGTGATCAGAGGCTCTATACCTTCTCTCTCATAACTCACGGCGGTCTCTGTGAGTTTATTTATACATCGTTGGCGACAACGATGCACTAGCTGGCGCTTGGCTGTTAAAGCTGGGACCCGATGAGAAGACCGTAGAAATATTTTTGCAGAATATTCTTTAGTGGGGAGTGTAGCCACTTCAAGTTACCAACGTCATGGTTCGTATTCTTGGCTTTAGCCTAGATTATGATACGATGGCCTGGTTACAAGGCTGATTAAATTAGTGAAGCAAGGCAGGATTGACTAGATATGGGGTTTTTTGGTTATAGCGTTGTTCTGCAAGCAACTAAACGAATTATCAATCCAACACATGTTCTTTGCACAATACGTTAGCCACCACAATATAAACCTCCTTAATTGTAGACTTGCAGCCTTAATTGATGGTACAATATAAAAGAACTGGGGATATATTTACCCAACTTGATGGCTCAAAATTAAACCCTTGCTTGATTAAACCGGATTCGTTTTTAGGTACTCGGAAAACTTCGAGGCAAATAAACCAATTGGAAACAGTTTTTGAGTGATATAGCCTCTGGCTACGCTATACCATTCTTGGTCGGAACGAAAAACCCCACAAACCAGGGTCAAGTTAAGCAACGCGGGTAGTTAACTAGTGGCTAAAATGCAACACCCATATTCCTAACAGACTTACCCATATAAATTGTAGAAGTATCCAAGATTAGTCTCGTGTTTGCTGATAAGGCACACAAGCACTCACTGGACGAGGCTTACTCAGGTTTCAACCTTCTACATTCCTACTGTTAATATTGGGCATGCGAGGATTTGGCTAAATTTGGAGAAAGGAGAGAATCATCGCTGGTAGGCAGTGCCGACATTGCCTCTGTGAAGGGGTAGAGCCCTCGCGAGGCGCAGATTTGAAGACCGATCAGACAGTAAGATCCCGCTGCAAGGCAGATTCACGCCGACTATTTTTGTCCAAATAGCTCTACCAATAGTGGTGTAGCAGAAGGACCAAACAAAGATATGATTGATATACCCTGGTTCGGCAGATGATTCCCCTTATGGGCTGCATAGTACGGCTTGGCTTAAAACAAACTATAATTATAACAGACGTAGAATAGTCGCTCTCGATCCATTTTGAAAGCTAGATACGGGTAATTTCGGGGACAGGTGAGGTTTTCATGGTCAGGGCTATCTAAATCGCTATGGTTCCATTCTTTGCCATCACTTTCCCCACAGTCTCAGGTAACAGGTAAAAGCCACAGTTCTAGTTTAGCCCGCTTCTGGTCGTTCTACAGTCCGTGTTTCAACTTCTCTTCAAAGAAAGCAAGAACAGCAAGTATGGAGAGCGTGAATACCAGTTCGCACAATCAGCTGTATTACGACGGAAATCTTGCCGTACGATTAGCATGAATATCACTAATTCTTTCCTCGATGTCAAAAACGGTAACTATGCTAGAGTAAGGAATACTGATTCCTTCCACGATCGCGAAAGTATCGTATCGGCGCGTAGTGGGTAGTTTACCTGGGCCATTTCTAGCATGCCAACAACACCATGGCCACCACTATTTTAAAGCCTACAGAGGCGATAGCAGACCGCAATCGTTTCCGCAGTTTTAGGTTCAAGATTGACAGGTCAGAGAGCTCATAGAGGTGATTTTAGAATGCCTCATATATCCCGATGTCAACGTAGTATCAAGCCAAGGAAGACCCATAGGTACAATCCAAGTATCTTTTTTCATAATCCTACTTGAGTAATTGAGTAATACTTTTGGCAACAATATCGCGGTTTCTTAGGAATTTCGCAAGTATAGCCCCTCCTTGATGTTTATCCTGAAAGTAGCCGGGTCAAATTTGTGAATCTAGGAATCTATGGATCTGAATCTACGAATCTCTAGGAACGCGTGAATGGAGGAAAATGCGATAATCTCTTGATTCTACAGGAAGGACAACAAACAATCTACATATAGTCTAACTTGAGACACTGCTGGCATAATATCACGGGTACGTGCTTGACGTGACCATCAACAAAATTTACCTGAATGTACTAGTAAAGTTCGGAGAACTAGCTCTCTGATCGATCTGCCTCTCATTATGCTTATACTGTGTAATTCCATAACTGAGTACCATAATGGTAGAGTTAGTCTAGTGCATGAATCTATTAGAAGGAAATTCCGAGAATTTCTAAAAATTAAGATCTTTACTTCCAAGTGACGGGTATATGTGTACATGGTCCTGCATAATGTAGATGGTGGTAGGGTGCACCGACAGGGATATGACTTTGTACGTTAGTACATTGGGTCATATTTAAACCTGTGCTAGGGGTCTTAATAATGATACATACTCCGTCATCGACAAACTTGCTTTATCATTGAGTAGAGATTTTACAATACCATCATCCGCTGGGTCAAAAAATACGGCCATACACTAGATTACCAAAAATCTAGCAGTTCCTTTATAGGAATTTTCCGCTATTGTCACATTGCCTCTTAATAGAGTCAAGTAGACGGCAGAATCTTCCGAAGGAAATGAGGCTTTGTATTAAATTTGGTGATATGAAGGATGTCTGAAATGTGCTAATGGATTGTGAGAATTATGAGTAATGGAGACTGGAAATTAACAATGGAATATCCAATATCAGCCTCCCGATACTCCGTTGGATTGAGATGAAATGATTCTAGAATATACTGTATGGACTGTTGAGCTATTTATACAGTAACTCACAACAAACACGTCGGGCAGCAGCAGGGCAAGATGATTTTTATATGAGGATTTCGAAAGATTCAAAATCTTAGCACAAGGTGTCTATTTAAGCAAAACTTTAACGGTTTTAGGAAGTCTTGGTAGTTATTTCTAGAAGGTTTAGATGTTACATGATTGTAACACAACTCAACAGTATCAAATAACTCTAAAGCGGTAGTTCAAATCCAGAAAAATTATCGGGGATAATACGAAGGTTTAATATATCAAAAAAACCAATGGACTAATGAGAGAAAACAACTTGTTAAATAAAATAAATTGATAAAGGCACGGATGGTTGATGATGTTACTTCTTATATGTATATTTTGTTAATAAAGAAAATTAATGGAAGTTTAACACAAAAATATACTAATACTAATCAAAAGGTTAACTATCAGAGATTTGTTACAACTAGGGATTAACCGATTGATTGGTAGTTAAAATCCTAAAACTCGTACCATATCTAGGTAGTTACACCTTCCTAAAAAACATAAACTTCACTAACTTTTGTTCAGGCACACAACACGATGGTCCAAGCGCACCTCACTCAGGAAGGTCCTCACCTGCCAACATGTCAACAACCAGCCTAGTCTTCATGATTAGTATTCCAGATTATTCACCTAAACCATAGTAAGCATACGAGATCCATAAATTTCGATAGGTTTGTAAACTCGGCTATGGGTTAGGATAACGTCTCGGTTTAGTCTGCTACTCTTGATCGTTTGGGATAGTAATAGTATCACATTAATCTTAAGATGCTAGGGTACAGTTATACGGAGGCTTAGCAGCTATATGGTACAAATATCAAACGTACGTGAAGTCCATAACAAGAATCAGTGGTTCGATTACCTGTTTAATTTTATCAGACTGTATTGGTAGGTCTTTTAGTAAATATAAATACAAGCGAGTAAAATATAAAAATACAAAGGTTATTAATGATTAATTTTAACTCATACAAACAACAAAAATAAGATATAACATCTTAAATAATAATATCTATAACTTTAATAAAATAAAATTTACTATAAACTTAATCAATAACACTACAATAGTAACAAGCTCCCAATACTATGGTAAAATCAAATTAGCAGAATCTGGTAATAAAGAATAGACAACAGTCATTATTGCTATTAATACTTAAGGCTGGACAATACCATTATATATTGTCTTCGCAGCTCAATACCACCTCAAACCTTAATATATAAAAACCAATTTGCTAACAGATTGGGTTCTTGTAATCTTAGAAAAAGGTTAGATAATAAATAAAATAGGCACAGATTAGATCAAGCATTTTAATCAATATATAGTATATTATATTAAAGGCATTTATTATCTATTAGTTTTTAATAGTTATAGAAGCTATCATTCAATTAATATTAATATATATTACTATAATAATAAAATTATATCATTTTACATGTTTCTATATTTCTCCCATATCCTCCAGCTATTAGATGTTAGATGTTTTTCACTATTAAAGAAGCAATACAGCTGCCAGATTAAAAACTTCATATACATATATATTATTTATGTGGGCAAGGTAGAATTTCTCTATACATTCCAGAAGACTTACCCCACTTTTATAATTATAAAAAATATAAAAGATGGTTTTGCCAAAACTGGGATTATATTATATAATCTAAAAAGAGTTATTTTGAAGTTAGATATATATTTTATACCCTTATCTCCAAATTCTCGCCCACTAACAACCTTTTAATGGTCTGTGAAAACACTAAAGAACCCTTTAAAAGGCACTCTACAAATAAAGCTTATCAAAAACCATATTACCAGCTATTAGACCAGGTTTCCAACTGCAGTATTAACTGTTATAGCCTAAATTAATAAAGGAATATAGGCTATAATATATAAAGTGGCATTTCTTTGAGAAAAAATCTCCATATTTTGACAAGCCAATAATATACTAAACAAGTACCAAAAAACAAAAAGAAAACACCTATAAGATGGAAGATTCTTTAATATATAAAATATATATGATATAGTGTATTAAAATCATATAAACCATCAGATAGATCGAGAAAGGCATCAAAATAATAACTAGTGAGGGGAGGGTGTTGGGAGGGTACAGAGCTGTTGCAAGTGTGGTAAGCCTGGCCACAATGTATGAAAATGCAAAGAAGTTGCATTATAATATAATTAATTAATTCCATATCTTTTTATTCTCTTATAGAGCAAATGTGGTTGTGCAATCGATGATTTTGTCGGCGAGGTGTTGAAAAGTGGCCCGCTCGCTTATCCCCTACGGTAGTACTTATGAAGTTAATGTTTGGGTCCTGCTATTTTCACCCCCCAAATTATTATATATATACACCAGAAGCAGCTTACCTCAATAAAACCCTATATTTTCAAAACATTCCAGTAAATCTGGAATCTTCCACAGTACTAAATCCACTTCCTAGATTATACTATATATATACTATTTGACTGTTTATCTTATACTCTACCTTCATCTTTTTTATAAAAGCATTAATATATTTAATTATATTACTTTTCCTTTATAAAAACTACCCAATTATAATAAAGGTTAGGTTAGGTTAGGTTAGGTTAGGTTAGGTTAGGTTAGGGTTAGGTTAGGTTAGGTTAGGTTAGGTTAGGTTAGGGTTAGGTTAGGGTTAGGTTAGGTTAGGGTTAGGGTTAGG